>PISW01017050.1:0-11338 GCA_004023785.1 Mungos mungo
TGCTGCGCACCGAAACGGTGGTCATGGCCAAGGAGACTTAGACGGGGCGCTACTAGCAACTGCTTCAGGCAAGGGGGAAAGAGTGTTCAATATGTCACTGAAAAGCCATTGTTCTGCAAAATAAGGAAGCACTCAGTAAAAGGATCTGGACACACTTTGAATCCAGGCAGCCTGATTCCAGAGAACATACTCTTAATCATCATACGACATTCTGCCTCTGTATCTGAAGTTTTTTTAAAGAAGATATTTTTAAACGTGTATTTTTGAGAGAGACACAGAATGTGAGTGGGGAGGGTCAGAGAGAGAGAGGGAGACACAGAATCCGAAGCAGGCTCCAAGCTCTGAGCTGTCAGCACAGGGCCTAAAGTGGGGCTCACACCCACAAACTGTGATCATGACCTGAGCCGAAGTTGGCCGCTTTAACTGACTGAGCCACCCAGGTGCCCCTAGGGAAGATGTATTTTAAAGAGCAAATAATATACATGTCAATTATGGTTACAAATAGTGAGATGTGGGGTTTAAAGCAGCTCCTTGGGTTAATGAGGATGTTGGTCATTTATTCCAACCCTCTCATTAACACAAAAGAGGAAATTGAAGTCTAGGGAGGTGACTGATTTGCCCAATGTCACACTGCTACTTAATGAAAAAATTCAGACCTCCTGATTTCCAGTGTCAGTATATCTTTTCCCTTACATATGTACGTTTCATTCAGAACCAGGAAGTTGGTATGAAAAAATGTGAACCATAAAGACAGATAAACCAGAAGAAAAGTAGGGAGAAATGACGGGTCGAACAAGGTGGTCCTAGACAGTTGGGGACTCACTTGCAAATGTGGCTGAGAAACTGTTAAGAGTTTGAACCAGAGTTTAGGGAGGTGAATCTGGAAGTAGATCCCCCTTGTAACCAAAACGATAAGAAGTCATAGAAGTGCGGAGGCACAACAACATAAACAATGACAAACATTTTACAACGGGCTCGTATCTAGAATACCTAAAGAGCTACAAATCAAAAAAAAAAGTGACAGATCTTAATAGATAAATGGATAAAAGACTTGAACAGGCACCTCACGAAATGGCCCATTGGTACATAAAAAAGATGCTTAGCTTCTAGTCACCAGGGAAATGTAAATTCAGATTTCTATGCGATACCATTTCAGACCTACCCAAAGGACTAAAATGGAAAGAACAGAGGATACACGTGTTGGTGAGTATGTGGAACCAGAGCTGTCCTACATGTGGGAACATAAACCTGTGTGATCATCTTGGTAGCATGTACAGAGTTGAATTAGGAAAACCTAATGATGTAGGCATCCCGTTTGTAGGTCTGTACAGAAATGAATACATGTATGTTCACCAGAAGACGTACCAAAATGTTCATAGCGGCACTACTTGCAATAGCCCCAAACTGAAAACTACCTAAATGGTAGTTTGGAAGAATGGGTAAGCAAATTGCATGTTCACACCATGAAATACTCTATAGAAACAAGAGTTAATGCAACAATGTGCATGATCTCAAAACTATGATGTTTAGTTAAAGAAGGCAAACAAAAGAACATATACTATATGATTGCATTTATATAGAAATCAAAACATAAAACTAGTACCTGGTATTTGAGGTCAGGATAGCAGTTATCCATGGGAAGAAAGGGGGTGTTACAACAGGAGGCTAGCATGTGGGGGAATTCTGGGGTGTTGAATATGCTCTGATTTTGGTGGGTCCTGATTACATGGGGTGTTCATTTTGTAAAAATTCACACACATGATTCAAGCACTTCTCTGTATATATGCCATACGTAATGAGTTGACCAAAAGAAAAAAGCTTACGCTGAAGGATTTCTGTTTATTTAAAGGAGTTTTGCACTAAGATAATGTGGTAGGTTTAAAATGCTTTGGGGCGCCCGGGTGGCTGTCAGTTAAGTGTCTGACTTCGGCTCAGCTCATGATCTCGCAGTTCGTGCATCAGGGCTCTCTGCTGTCAGCACAGAGCCTGCTTCAGATTCTCCCTCTCTCTGTCCTTCCCCTGCTAGCACTCTGTCTCTCTTAAATAAATAACCTTAATAATAATAAATAAAATGCTTTTAAATTCTACCTAATAATAAAATCATGTTTCTGTTTGATTTTCAACCTCGCACCTTTGTAGAGTTGGTAATAGATTTGAATCTTTCAAGTTAGGAACTCTCCATTCTCTTTGCAACCAGTAACTTCATTTGTCACACAGCTGACCAGGATTTGCAGAATAGCTGTAATCAGAACAGTGAAGCTAATGAGACACACCATCATAGCATGCAACAGCCGCTCACAGACAAGCATGTGTTGGGGTGACTGGGTGGCTCAATCAGTGGAATATCCAACTTTGGCTCAGGCCGTGATCTTGCGGTTCATGAGTTTGAGCCCTGCTTCAGGCCCTGGGCTGACAACTCAGAGCCTGGAGCCTGCTCCTTGGGATTCTGTGTCTCCCGCTCTCCCTGCCCTGCCCCTGCTTGCATTCTCTCTCTCTCTCTCTCTTCTCTCTCCCTTTCTCTCTCTCTCAAAATAAATAAACATTAAAAAATTGAACTAAAAAAGACAAGTATGTGTTCACACATCCCTGAATACATATCACGGTCCTCAAAGTGGCAACAGATGACTATTTTAAAAGGGTTTGATGTCTCAAGTAAGTGCATGTGTCTTAATGAGCTATTTCTAAAACTTCTCTGAAGAAAGCTATGGGTCTGTGTTAATGACAGACATTCCCAGGCCCACTCCAATGTACTGAATTGAAATCTATTCTAAGGAGAGGGTATAGGAGTCAATTTAACAAACATCCTAGGTAATTCTTACCATGGGCCATTTCTGCAAAACAAGTATTGGTATTCATGCTTAGATATGAAAAGCAACAAAAGAGGCTCAGATAAGTATTCTCCCTATGGGAACTAGGTTTACTACAATCTCAGTGTTACAAAATTTTACTGAACAGTTTACCCTAGGAGTCATCCCTTGTTACTGACCTTGACTTAAACACTGCTCTGATTTCCAAGTATTCTGACTGATTTAGATTCAGAATAGTCTGACAGTAGGACAAAATATTCCTAAAGCACGACATTCCCACAGCAGCAATTGTTATCAGTACAGATTGCAAGCAGGATTGTTACCGTACTTGCAGATATTTACTGAATGGATCAGCTGTTTCTCTCCTGCGCATTTCTTTATATGCAGGAGAATTCAAAAGGGAATCAAAATTCTGTGACATATTTGACTTTTGCCACACACAGGCTTAGTTTGTGAGTAGAATTCTAAAAGAATATCATTTAGTTCCATTTATTAGAAACAGCATTTGTCTTGGGATTCAAATTCTTTTTTAAAATCTGCACGAAGAGGGGCACCTAGGTGGCTCAGTCAGCTCAGCAGCCTCATTTGGCTCAGGTCATGATCTCACAGCTCATGGGCTCAAGTTCCACATCAGGCTGTCTGTGCTGATAGCTCAGAGCCTGGAGCCTGCTTTGGGTTCTGTGTCTCCATCTCTCTCTGCCCTTCCCCTGCTCAGGCTATGTCTCTCTCTCAGAAAGTGAGTAAATGTTAGAAAAAGAAATTTTTAATAAAAAAAATCCACTAAGACAATAATTTTAGTTTGATTTTTCAACCATCATCTCAATAGCTCTTAGCCTGTTATAGCTCCCAAATAGCTAATAACGTCAGGCATTTACTAGGATGACTTAAAATTGCACTAAGAACTTTGGATAGTCTGTAATAAAAGCCAAATTGCTTTGATCACATAAAATCATATTCATGGCCTTTAGTTTTAAATTTCATGCTGTATTTTAACGTGATTAGAAAGACCTTTGACACTTGTCCTAAAAGTACATTGTAAGACAGATTCTCCTCTAGCAGGGTGTTGCAGGTTGGATTTATTGGAAACCTGTTGAGAAGGAGATGGGAGTACAAGTCATCCTCTGGAGTCAACACCGAGAGAAGAAGGGGCAAAACAGGGTGTGCATAGTGGGAATCAGAAGACAAAGCAGGCCCCACAAGGCCTTGGCCACTCCTGCGGGGAAGGTCTGGCGCCAATTTTGCCGAGCAGAGTTGACAGGCATCTGGCCGACATGGCCAGGCCTTGCTAGTCCTGCCTCCCTGGTCCTCCAGGTTGCCCTGTGAGGACATGACCTCAGGTGGCGTCTGCAGACCTGACGCAGAAGGAGCTACCAGCAGGAGACTGTCTGTTGAACCCTCCAGCAACTGAGCGACATGTCACACGTCTTTCCTTGAAGGGATATCTGCACAGCACAGCTCTGTGTCCATGAGATGGTTTTCAAAGACAGACATGAATAGCACACATTTTAATGTAGAAGAAAGAGGCAAACTTTTAATACTTCATATTCAAGGCTTCAAGGGTTTGTGTAGGGAGAAAGCCAAACAAGTAAATATGAAGTGATGGGTTTTTTTAAAGTTTATTTATTGTTTTGAGAGAGAATCTCAAGCAGGCTACACACTCTCAATACAGCCTGACACAGGGCTTGATCTCACAAACCATGAGATCGTGACCTGAGCCAAAATCAAGAGTCAGATGCTTAACTGACTGAGCCACCCTGGCCCCCCAAGTGAGTCATTTTTAAAGAAAAATATTGGGGCACCTGGGTGGCTCAGTCCGTTGGGCATCTGACTTCAGCTCAGGTCATGATCTCACAGTTGGGGAGTTCAAACCCCGTGAAGGGCTCTGGGCTGACAGCTTACAGCCTGGAGCCTGCTTCAGATTCTCTATCTCCTCTCTCTCTCTGCCCCTCTTTAGATCACACTGTCTCTGTCTCCCAAAAATTAATAAAATGTTTAAAAAAATTTTAAGGAAAAATATTAACTATAGAAAGTTATAGATAGTAAAAAGATACAACAAAAATCACGAAGGTAGACTTTAAATCAGAAACTTCAGCAACACTACCTGTAAGTTAAAAATCAGACTGATTGTTTTAGTGCCTGTTAAAATATAAGTGCTTGCCAAATACTGTTATTTTATTTTTACATTTTTTTAAATTTTTATTTTTGAGAGAGAGACAGAGTGTGACCAAGGGAGGGGCCGGGGTGGGGGGGACACAGAATCCAAAGCAGGCACCAGGCTCTGAGCTGTCAGCACAGAGCCTGACAAGGGCTCACACTTGTGAGATCATGACCTGAGCCGAAGTCTGACACACTCAACCAAATGAACCACTTAGGTGCCTCAAATTCCTGTTATTTCCGAGTTGTAAGAAGTAAGAAGTAAAACAATGTACTTCTGAAGCTACTTTGTTTCTTGGAGGCATCTCTTGGGCTTTCCAATGAGAATTTTGGATGTGCCACATTGCCTATATTTTATCCCAAATTCAGTGATGAATTTTTTTGAGCCCTCCATTTATTAGATAATAATTTTATTTACAATTCTTTGCCCATAAAAAAATGGCCTGTGTAAAATCATTATATTTTATACCTGAAACTAATATAATGCTGTATGTTAATTCACTATACTTGATTAAAGTTTTTAAATGGCCTATAGTTTGAGTCACTTTACCATATCCTCAAAACATATTCCTTTTCTAAAAAAAATTTCTAGGGGAACCTGGGTGGCTCAGTCGTTTGAGCGTCTGACTTTGGCTCAGGTGATGATCTCATTTGTGGGTTTGAGCCCTGCATCAGGCTCTATGCTGTCCGCTAGCTCAGAGCCTGGAGCCTGCTTCAGATTCTGTGTCTCTTTTTCTCTCTGACCCTCCTCTGTTCACGCTTTCTGTCTCTCAAAAATAGATAAATGTAAAAAAAAATTTATTTCTAAATGCTTTAATTTATGTTTGAGAGAGAGACAGACAGAATGTGAGCAGGGGATAGGCAGAGAGAGAGAGAGAGAGAGAGACAGAATCTGAAACAGGGTCAAGGCTCTGAACTGTCAGCCCAGAGCCTGACGTGGGGCTCAAACTCGTGACAGCGAGATCATGACCTGACTCGTCAGATGCTTAACTAACTGAGCCACCCAGGTGCCCCTCCAAACACATTTTCATGAGATTCAACTAATCCCTAGAAACATTGCAAACAGAAACGCAGGTTATAGAGTCTATGTATTGAGCAGAAAGGGAGAGAAGCCCCTTGATTTTACACCAAATTGGGTTAAAGTGTAAGTGATATCGCAAACATGAGAAGAACAATGGGCTTGCCCTTTTGAAGAAACAATTCCTGAATTAGCTATATAATATGTTTAAATCACTGTATGCATATTTGTGTTTCTTACTAGAGCTTTGACATAGCTGTTCTCCTTACCGTCCTCAGCATCTCCTGAGAACTTCATTCCAACCATTACCTCATACCTAAAGTGTCACCAGTAGGCTCTTTCCTTTTTGCCCAGGAGCAGGACAAAACGTCATGGTCAGTAAGAGCACAAGATCTCAGGTTAGACGGTCCAGTTTCAAATACCACCTCTGCAGCTTGCTGGCTATGGGACCTTGGATAATTAACTTAACCTCTCAGTTTTCTCATCCATAAGATAAGGATGACAAAAATATTACCTGTTTTAGTTAAGATTAAGTTTAGCTTGAGTGAAAGAAATCCAAACTAATGTGGTATTTTTTTAACCAAATAAGGCCAAAGCTTATTTCTTTTACACAAGTGTAAGCGTCTGTGAGTAAGGTAATGATCTTCAGGTGCGTAAGCATATGTGTGTGAGAAGATGATCTTCAGCTCCCCAAACCTGTTTGGTCTTCTCCATCCTTAAGGAGTGTCTTTCATCCCCAAATCCAAGATGGCTGCCCCGGCTCCTGCCATCAAGCCTACAGAGCATACTTAATCCATCAGGAATAAGAATAGCATATCGTTTTCCTTTAAGGACATTTCTAACACATAATTGGCCAGGACTAAATGACAAGGTCTGGTCTATCTGTAAAACAAATTGCCTTTATTCCAGGCAGCCATGAACCAAGACAAAGATCAGAGGTTCTCAGTGATGATGGCATCATCCCTAGAGGTGTTCGGGAAATTTATGAAGGTCTTTAAGATTTGTTGCCCTGGGGCGCCTGGGCTGCTCATTCAGTTAAGCATCTAACTCGGCTCAGGTTATGGTCTCCCTGTTTGTGGGTTCAAGCCCGGCATCACGCTCTGTTCTGATATCACAGAGCCTGCTTCTAATCCTCTGTCTTCCTCTCTCTCTGCCTCTTCACCCACCCACCCCCTGCCCTCTCTCCTTCAAAACTAAATAAACATTAAAAAATAGTACCTCTGTAAGAACAGGAGTCTGAACCAAACAGACGCCATGACAGGCTTTAAGTTTCCCCTCTGAACTAGAAGGACTAAGTTTCAGTTTCCCCAAAACACATTGCCTAGAGCAGGACAGACCACCTAGCTGTATCCAATCAGGAAAGGCCAGCTACCTCTCCCCACATTCCTAAAGGTGAGGCCTGCAGATAGGATCTCTAGATAGGACCCTGTTACCTAATTTCAAAGTTAACCTGTTTGTCGCCGAACAAGACTCTGGACTAGCTGGTTAATTTCAAAACTACTCTAAATACTGTGATTGGGTCCTGCCAAAAATAACGAACGCTCTAAACAAAATGTATGGTTAAAGTTGCTGCCAATGCTGTTATGCAATAATGATTGGATCACCGTACCTATGCCACAATTTCTTGTAACTCCCCCTTCCCAAACCCCACATAAACCCTACTCAGCCCTTGTTCGGGGCTCTCAGCATGGATCCACTGCACTGGTGAAGTCTGTGAGCCTGAGCTTAGAAGCCCGCAATAAAGCCCTTTGCCTTTGCCTGCGTGCCTCGGTCTCCCTGGTGGTCTCTGGCCATTGAGGATACTGCGTTTCGGGCATTCCACCACTCTTCTTTTAAAAATAAAATTCAAAATAAAATTAAAATTAAATTTGTCACCCTGAATGTGTGTTTGTGTACATGAGTGTGTTTTTTGAGTGGGGAATTTTTTTGTCAGTGGTATATAATGGGCAAGGCCAAAGACGTTAGATATTTTAAAATGTGAACGAATGAAAAAAATCACCCTGAATCCTGCATGAATTTCACATATTCCACTGGACAGTCACATAGTTTAAGCACTCATTTAAAATGATCTGTTCCTACATTCCTAAAAGTTCTGAATTTTAACATCCCATTTATTCATCTTTCATGATTGGTGCATTTTTGTATCTTGTTTTGCAAATGCTGGAATTCATTAAGATATTCTCGAATATTTCTTCTGAAAGTTAAATTATTTTTCCATTGGGGCAGCTGAGTGGCTCAGTAGGTGAAATGGTCGACTTCAGCTCAGGTCATGATCTCACAGTTTGTAGGTTTGAGCCCCTCATAGGGCGCTTTGCTGACTGCTCAGAGCCTGGAGCCTGCTTTGGATTCTGTGTCCCCGTGTCTCTCTGACCCTCTCCTGCACACACTCTGTATTTGTGTGTGTATGTGTCTCTCTCTCAAAAATAAATAAACATTAAAACAATTTTTTAAAATTATTTGTTGGTCACATTTTGGTGTGGTGGAAGGTACAAGAATCCAGTTTCATTTTTCACACAAATGCCCTATTTGTGCCCAACCAGTGACTGTGAAGTCCGTCCTTTCTCCATGGCTATGCAGTATCTCTTCTGTCTTAAATCAAGAGTTCACATAAATGAGGAATTTCGGGGTTCCCTATCATTTTTCATTGCGCATGATTGTCTATCTCTGTACTATTACTACTCTTTGATTACTATAGTCTTATTAATAATTTTTGATGTGTAATAGGACACACTTACCACTTTACCATTCTTCAAAGCTTACCACGTTGCTTTCTGATTTTGCCTGTTCTTTGCAGTTCTAGAACAAGATCGTGATTGTAATTAAAGTTATATTTAATCTAAATTTGAGAGATACTTGACATTTTAAACTATTGAGTATTCCGAACGATGAACATGCTATATCATTCCATTTATTTTTATCTTCTTCTTTTTTAAAAAATTTCTAATGTTTATTTATTTTTGAGAGAGACAGAATGTGAGCCAGGGAGGGGCAGAGAGAGAGGAGACACAGAATCAGAAGCGGGCTCTGGCTCTGAGCTGTCAGCACAGACATGAGGTTCAAACTCACAAACTGTAAGATCATGACCTGAGCCGAAGTCCGAGGCTTAACAACAGAGTCACCCAGGCTCCCCTATTTATCTTCTTTAAAGTTTCTTAATACTGATCAAAAAATTTTTAAAGAAGACCAGTACAAGTCTTATGACATTTCTTGTTAAGTATTTAATATTTTTAGTAATGTATATATTAAGCTCTTAAAATTTTTTAAATATTTATTTATTTTTGAGAGAGAGACACACACAGAGCATGAGTGCGGGAGGGGCAGAGGAAGGACACAGAACTTAAAGCAGGCTCCAGGCTCTGAGCTGTCTCCACAGAGTGCAACACAGGGCTGGAACTTATGGGCTGTGCTGACAGCACCAAGTCGGCTTGGGATTCTCTCCCTCTGCCCCTCCCCTGATCATGTTTCTTTCTCTCTGTCTCTGTCTCTGTCTCTCTCTCTCTCTCTCTCTCTCTGTCTCTCTCTCTCTGTGTCTCTGTCTCTCTCTCTCTCTCTAAAAATGAATAAACTTTAAAAATACTACATATTTTACAATTTATATGTATTTATCATGAGTTCTATCCACAATGAGCACTATTTCTACTTTTATCTGTAGTAGGCAGAATGAACACTTATCCATGAATTATAACTGCTAACTTGCTAATGATCTCACTAGAGACTTTTTTTTTTAAATGATACTCCTGTGACCTGTTAGATTCAATAAAATGGATAATGTAGTTTCTAAATATGTCTAACTTTCAGGAAGAATATTACATAAAAGGAAACATTGTCTCAACATGTTTGATGATCTCTAAATTTCATGACACTATCAAGAGTTTATTAGAAAACATGTGCCTATATCTTGGTAAAAGCAAAGACTCCTACTTAAATAGCAATCCATATCCGTGTGTGTTAAGGCACAGGGATAGGAGACGGGTGTGAGGGATGGCAGGCCAACTTCAGGTGAGTTTATTTATTTAACATCATAAGTTACATTGCTACATTAGACAATTAATATGAGGCATTCCATTCCAGAACCTGGCTCCAGGTGGATTTAAATAATTCACAGTTTAATGGAATGCAGTCTAGAAACCTGACACTTTGGGCAAATGACCTAGGGAGTCTCTCAGTTTGCACGTTTCTCTTTTTGCCCCGACTAGCTTCTATTTCACATGCAGCCTTCGCTTTGACCAGTCTCTAAGGTTCTGTCCAGGGCATCTCATCCTACTCTCCTAGGAAATGTTACCCTCTGTCTGTCTTCAACATCTTTCAGCTCTCTGTTACACTTTTCCATTGGGTTTTTACTAGGTGAAAAATATATTCCAGCCGCTTGCATCTTACAAAATGATTCAAATCAACACTAAGACTTTTCTGTTAATCTAGCATTCAATCGGTAACACTAAAATAATAGTATAATTATGTTTGTTGTTTTTTTTATTTACTTAAAAATACTGTGAAATGGATCATGTATATGAATACATAATATTTACATGGACAGTTTAACAGATAATATAAATATGTATGTATCCATGACTCAGATGAAGAAATCAAACATTTAGGGGCATCAAGTGGCTCAGTCGGTTGTATCCAACTTCGGCTCAGGTCATGATCTCACCATTTAGGAGTTCGGGTCCCATATTGGGCTCTGTGCTGATCGCTCCGAGCCTGGTCCTGCTTCAGATTCTGTGTCTCCCTCTCTCTCTCTCTCTGCCCTCTCCCTCTCACGCTCTCTCTAAAAAATTTATAAATGTTAAAAAATTTTAATAAAAGAAATAGAAATTTGAATACATATTTGAATAACATATTGAACACATTTCAATAACATTTGAATAACTAAGAAATTTGAAGCCCAACCACTGCTGTCCCTGCTTTTCTCCTTGGACCACATCCATTTTCCTTCTTTAAAGATAAACATTACTCTGACTTCTGTGTTAATCAGTTCCTGTTTTAATTTCTAGATTTCCCTTATATGTATTCCTAAATAATATATTTCTTAGTGGGAAAAGAAAGAAAAGGAGAAAAGCACAGCTGAGAGGTCAGCACCAGTCTCTCTGTATGAGGGAGGGTGGCATTGCCACTATCAGATCACAGCTTCTAGGAGAAAATGGGCTCAACAGAGCTGATGGGTCATGATTTGGTGTCAGGTTCCCTGAACATTTACCAAAACGGTTTCTAGGGAAGTCAGTGGACAGGGCCTTCTGATATCCTGCCAAGTATAGGGCTCACTATAGTTTGGGCCCCTAAACCAGATACTAGACATTTAGCAAAAGTATGCTGAGAAAGAGTGGACTGCTCTGTGTTTTCTGCTTCTAGCCTTCCTCTG
>PISW01017051.1:0-11339 GCA_004023785.1 Mungos mungo
CTTCTCCCGCTAGGCATCTGCACCTGCCTATGAACCATGACCTTGCTCTGGCTTCACCGCTCTGGTCCGGGCCCGAGCGTCTGGGTTGACCGTGTGGCCTGCGGAGAGCAGGGGCCGAGTCCGTCCGCCCCCCACAGCCCCTGGATGGTTGGGGACGTGGTGCTGGGTCGCAGCTGCAGAGCAAACGCCACCCTTCCCTGCTGCCCCCAAAGTCCCCTGATGCCTCTGGCATCACCTTGGGTGGACTGTGTCCCTGGTCATGGCGGTGAGCCCGGCCGGCCATCCTTGTGTCCGTTGGTCCCCCTGGTCTGATGTTGCTCCTCTGCCCGCAGGGTGGATGTGAACACCGACCGGAGGATCAGCGCCAAGGAGATGCAGCACTGGATCATGGAGAAGACGGCCGAGCACTTCCGGGAGGCCATCGAAGAGAGCAAGGTGCACTTCCGCACCGTGGACCCCGATGGCGACGGTATGGCCGAGGGGCTCCGGCTGCCGGAGGGGGGATGCGCAAAGGGCAGAGGAAGGGGGTGCCTGCCAGCACTGCCCACGGGACAGCCCTCCCGGCTTGCGTGTCCTTCATGGATGAGGGTGGGGTGCAGGGGCCGGGCCGGGGCTTCTGGCTGGGTTCTGGCCGCTCTGCTGCTTCTGCTCCTGTAGTTGCCTGACGTCTGAAAACAATTACATACCTCTTTTCATGTATTTGTCTTTTATTATTTCTTGTAAGTTTACTTATTTCGAGAGCGCGCGAATGGGGGAGGGGCGCAGAGCGAGAATCCCCAGGAGGCCCTGTGCTGGCAGCTCAGCGGGGCTTGAACTCACGAACCATGAGATCGTGACCAGAGCTGAAACCAGGGGTCGGGTGTGTGACCGACGGCCACGCCAGGCGCCCCTGCACACGTCTCTGTAAAACTGTCCACTGACAGATGCCCTAGCAGTTGGTCCTTTCTTCTAGGCCGAGTGTCGTGGGATGAGTATAAGGTGAAGTTTCTGGTGAGCAAAGGCCACGACGAGAAGGAGGTTGCGGAGAAGATAAAGAATGGCGAGGAGCTGAAGGTCGACGAGGAGAGTGAGCACCCAGGCCCTGCTGCGCGCCCGAAGGGGGGCCCTGGGCCCGAGCTGGGGAGGGGGCGGGCCTGGGCCGGGAGGAGGGCCCGTGGGGTGGGGCAGGCGGGCACAGAACTCTGCCCGCCCCTTAGCCTTCCACAGCCATGCCTTTAAAACCTCAGGGACAGAGACTCTGTGCACTGGGGTGTTGGCCCAGTTCCAGAGCGCGGCTGGAGAACGCTGGTGACTGCCCTGCGCTCTGCCACCCCATCCCACCTGGGGGTCCCTGCGGGGCGTGCGCTCCACGCGGGGGCCACCATCCCCACCCTTGTCCCGTAGCGTCCTCTCTTGGTGGATGTGCGTGCGTGGGAGTTTCTCCGCGGCATCTTTGTGCCTGTGACACGGTCCTGGTTTGTCACGTGTCTGCCGGCCGTGCAGGCGCGCGTGCCGGCGGCCCCTGCGTCGTGCGGGTGGCGGCTGTGTCCTCCCAGCCACTGGTGTTCGCTGCTCTTGTGTCTCCAGATGAACGGTGGGCGCTTCTGTCGGCACCAGCGTTCGTGTTTCTAGGCCTGGACCCCGGTGCCCTGCGTCCACACTGCAGTCACACCTGCTTTCTGCTTGTATTTTTCCTGTCGTCTTGAATCCCGATTCCCTGTGTTCCTTGCTGGTGTGCAGGGAGGTGACTGGCCGTTCCGCGCGAATCTTCCGTCCTGCGATCTTGATGCGATTGCTTGGCGGTTCCAGGTCGACGTCAGCTCTTCCAGGTTTTCTGCACAGGCAACTGTGCCGTCTGTGAACTGAGTGTTTATTTCCTCCTTCCCAATCTGTGTATCTTTAACTTCCCTTTCTTTTGTGTTTATTTATTTATTTTTTAATGTTTACTTATTTTAGAGCGAGAACGTGTGCACGAACGTGAGAAGGGCAGAGAGGGGGGAGCAGAGGGTGGAAGTGGGCTCCGTGCTGCCGGCACAGGACTCAAACTCACAAACCGAGAGATCGTGACTTGAGCTGGAATCAAGAGTCGATGCTTAACTGACTGAGCCACCCAGGCGCCTCTTTAATTTCCTTTTCTTATCTTACTTCGTCGGCTGGAATTTCCAGTAGTGTTGAAATCACCTTTTTCTTGTTCTGATCTTTGAGGCAAAGTGTCAAGTTCCTCACTGCTAAGCATGACATGAGCTGTCGGTTTTTTGTTCTTTGTTAAGTTGAGGAAGTTCTTCTCTGTTGCTAGTTTGCTGAAAGTTTGGATCAGGAGTGGGTGTTGGATTTTGTGTAATGCTTTTTCTTTTCTTTTTAAAAAATTTTAAGAATGGTTTATCATTTATTTTTGAGAGAGAGAGAGACAGCATGAAGAGGGGAGGGTCAGAGAGAGAGGGAGACACAGAATCTGAAGACAGGCTCCAGGCTCTGAGCTAGCTGTCCGCACAGAGCCTGACACGGGGCTCGAACCCACAAACTGTCAGATCATGACCTGAGCTGAAGCCGGACGCCCAACTGACTGAGCCACCCAGGCGCCCCTGGTAATGCTTTTTCTATGTTGATAGGGTCATGTGATTTTTCTTCTTCAGCCTGTTGATGTGGTGATTATATTAATTGATTTTTGGATGTTGAACCAGCCCTGCATACCTGGGGTAAATCCCACTTGGTCTTAGGATATAATTCTTCTTGTGTTTTTGGATTCAACTTGTTGATATTTTGTGGTGCATTTTTGCACGAGAGACATCAGTCTGTAGTTTCCTACTCTTGCAGTGTCTGCAGGTGTCTGAGTTCCCGGTCTTCTGGCTGTCCCCTGGGGGGCCACCCGGCACGGGCACCTTGGTAATGTCTCATGCCGTTATTTTTCCTGCTCCGTCTGTCCGTGGGGTGTGTGTAACTTAGAAGAGTCTCAGGTCACACAGCGCTGAGGCACTGGACGCCCCTGGTCGGCGCTGGTCAGCCTTTCCCACTTCCCGGGACATCATCCAGTGTTTCAGTTCTGTCCTTTTTAAACTCTGTACCTTGGACATCATTATTTTTTTTCTGAAATGGTTGTTTGCCTTTTTCATATGTGTTTGTGCTGTGTGCCCCCACGGCTTGTCCCCTGAGGGTGTAGTTTTGAGACATCTGGGCATCCTGGGAGGCCTCTGCCCTCTTGCCAGCATTGGTGATTTGGCACCAGCTTGTGGGGCGGCCGCTGGGGCATGGGCTGCCAGCCCCCTGTCCCTGCCTGCTCTCGGGAGCTAGTCTGTCGCCTTTCCCTTGGGTGTGTCTGGGGTCAGGACCCGTCCCTCAGGCGCGTGAATTCTGTCACCTCAGCACACGTTCCTTTCTTTAGTCTGGGCGGGGCACTGCAGGTGAGGAGCGGGAGGAGGGCGGGCAGGGGCTGAGAGGTAGGTTCAGGGGTCCCCACGCGGTAGTCTGCCTCCTGCGGGGACCCTCGCGCGGCAGGCCCTGTGGCCTCCCTCCAGCTTCTGGTGCCACCGGCGTCCCTGCTGTGGTTGTGTTGCTGCGGTCTCCTGTGTCGTCTTCTGCTCGGTGCTCTGCCGTCGGCTTCAGCGCCACCTTCGGTGTCTGGTGGCCTCATCTCAGGACCCGTAAGTGGTTCTGGCCGCACAGACCTTTGTCCAGGTCAGGTGCTGTTCACAGCCTGCAGGCGGACACGGCGAGTGTGTGCTGGCCCCTGTCCCTCCTGGCCCTGCACGGGGTGGCGGGCACCAATCACTCCACCTTCCTTTAAGTGCATTCACCGTTAAAAGTAGGTCACCACGGGGTCTTCTGTTCATCAGAAGGCGCTAAGGCTTGCGGTGGCGGGTGCTGTGCGGGACGCAGCCGCTTCCCTGGGAGTCCCTGCTCCCAGTGGCGGTGGCCCGGTGCAGACCGACCTCGTGCCTGAGCCCTTCCTGCTCGCCTGGCCTCCACCTGGACAGTCCCTGAGCCTGCGAGGCTGCGGGCCTTCCGCCGAGGGAGAGCGGGGGTATGGCGAGAGTCCGGGGATGCCTGAGTCATCTCTGGAAGCCGGGTTTTCCTCCGGGGCCCTGCCTCCGCGTGCCACGCACGTGACGGAGACGGAACGGAACAGGCTGGGCTTTGTTCCTGTAGGTGCGCGGGGAGGGTGAGTCAGCCCGCGCCGTGCTTTCCGTTGAGCTGGGGGTGGGGGCGGAGGGGGGCAGCACCTGTATTTGGGGAGGGGTCTGTGTCTGGATCTTGTGGGATCTGTGTCTGTGTCTTGGGAGGGTCTGTGTCTCTCAGGGGGCTTTGCCCCCCTGAGCCTCGAGCTCGGCCTCCTCCCCGCAGTGTCCTGGGCCGGGCCTCCGCCGTGGGCAGCACGCCTCAGTGCGTTCCCGGGCCGTGCGGGTTCCTGGGGGCTTCGGTCCTCACGGATGCGCCTCTCTCAGCACAGGAAGTCCTGGAGAACCTGAAGGACCGGTGGTACCAGGCGGACAACCCCCCCTCAGACCTGCTGCTGACCGAGGACGAGTTCCTGTCGTTCCTTCACCCCGAGCACAGCCGTGGCATGCTCAAGTTCATGGTCAAGGAGATCGTCAGGGACCTGGGTGAGGCCCGGCCCATGGTCCTAGTGTCTCCTGGGCAGCTGGGCTGGAGGGTGGGGCCCACTGGCACCTGCAGCAACCCTCCTGCCAGGGGTCGGCCTGGGGGTCTCGGAGGAAGCAGGGATCTGGTGAGGAAAGGTCAGGACTGGCCCTATGCCATGTGACACAGGCTCCTGGGCAGGTCAGGTGAGACATACCTGTTTAGCTTCAGGGTAAAATTTCACAGGCTGAAAATTCGGCAGCAGACCTGTTTGGTTGACTTTCTTCTGGGTGGTCTGAGCACCCTCACCTCTGTCCTGCAGACCAGGACGGCGACAAGCAGCTCTCGCTGCCCGAGTTCATCTCTCTGCCCGCGGGCACGGTGGAGAACCAGCAGGGCCAGGACATTGACGACAGTTGGGTCAGAGACCGGAAAAAAGAGTTTGAGGAGCTGATCGACGCCAACCAGGACGGTATCGTGACCATGGCGGAGCTAGAGGTGCGCACGGGTGACGGGGGCGCGGGGTGCGGCCCGGGGCTCGACTCAGGGCCCTGAGGGGCTGCAGTGGAAAGGAAGGCAGCACTGGTCCAGCTGTGGCAGGTCACTCAGTGGCACCTGGAAGTGGGCAGGGCTGACGTCTGATGGCTGCGGGCTCCACCCCACCAGCCTGGTCGCCTTTGACAGAGTGGATTCGAGTGGAAAAACGGAGCCCCGTGGGGTGCCCATGCCTGCCCCCTGGCCGGGGTGTCTGGGATGTCTTGGCCTCTCGAGGCTCCAAGGAGCCGCTCCCCAGTGGGCCTCGTGCCGCGCTGGAATCCACCATCTTCCCCTGAAGTGTTTTCACCGGTACCGTGTGGGCTTGTTTTTTCCCATTGCTGGGTGACTCATTCTTCGTACACCACAGTGCTCTGATCCCTGCTGATAGCTGGCAGGCAGACACCTGGGCTCAAGGATCGAGCGGTGGCTGATTCGGTCCCTGTCCCTGTCTTTGTCCGCGCCCCGCGTGACCCGCTGTCAGGCCCCGGGGGCCACGCGAGGCTTCTGGCGCTCCAGGAGAGCTTCCCCTCTCTCCCGCGGCAGGGGCTCCCCGGCGAGCCCGGGAGGCAGCGAGTCTCCCGCACCAGCACAGGCGAAGGCTGCCTGGCCTTGAGCCACTTCCAGCCTGGTGTCTGCTTTCCAGAACATTCAGGAACATGTCTCCGTCCCCTTCTTCCTGCCTCTGTGCTGTCAGCCCGTGGGGGGGGAGGGGTTAGATAAGGACTTGCTCTCTGTAGCTGCTGAGAGCGTTCAGGCCTTGCCGCTGCTGCCCTGAGGCACGGGGTGCTGGGCTCGCTGGCCCGACATCCACGTGGGGTGGGGGCGCCGTGTCCCCACGCACCGTAGCGCCGATGCCGCCTGAGGTCGAGGGGCCCCAGCGCCGCCGGGGAGCGGGCGGGCCGGGAGGACCCCGGCGGCCAAGGCCGAGTGCTGATGCGGTGCCCGCGGCCGCCGTAGGACTACATGGACCCCATGAACGAGTACAACGCCCTCAACGAGGCCAAGCAGATGATCGCCATCGCCGACGAGAACCAGAACCACCACCTGGAGCCCGAGGAGGTCCTCAAGCACAGCGAGTTCTTCACGGGCAGCAAGCTGATGGACTACGCCCGCAACGTGCACGAGGAGTTCTGAGCCGCGCCGCCTCGCGGGCCGGGCCCCTGGGCGCCAGCGGAGCCCCGGGCCCACGTGCCGCCGCGCCTCACTTCTGAGAAGCGGGTGCTGTTGTGCGAAGGCACCGACCGCAGAGGCGCCCCGTGGGCTGCCCACGCCTGTGGGACGCCACGCGGCTCCTGCCGCTTCCTTGGAAACCGGGTGGCGGGGTCGTGCCGGAACGTGCTGCCGGGAGCCAGCCGGCGGGGGTGTCCGCCCTTCCCGGGGCGCTGGGGACGGGCTGTCAGAATGTCCGCGCTCTGCAAACACAAACACTTGTGACAAGAATCTTATGAATTTACTTTAAAATATAGTTGCCTTTCTCTCCCAGTTTCTTTAATTTTTTTTAAAGCCCGTACAATGATTTTGGAACGTTTGTGGCTAGGTGGCTTCCACTTAGCGCTTTTGAGGTGGGCGATTTGGTGAGAACAGAGAGTTTGATCAGGCGGGTGCGGGGAAGGGCCAGCGTCCCGGGCGGGGCTGCATGTGACGGATGTGTTTACCGGCAAGAGGACGGCTGGGAGCTGGTGGGAGACGGCTTTCGCAGGGAGCCAAGGGTCTGGGTGAGACCCCCTGGAAGGGGCTGGGAGGCTGGGGAAGCGCAGTTTCTGGTGGAGAGGGAAGATCTAAGGACAGGCCCCTAGGGGAGGGCTGGGGGAGGGGAGAAGGCAGGAGTCCACGAGAGCAGCCTCGGAGCCAGCCCCCAGCCCGGCTGGTTGTGGGGGCAGCAGGGGCAGCCGAGGGGCCTGGAGTCTCACTGAGCCGTGGTCAGGGCCTGGGGACAGGATGGGGATGTTGGCTGAGGTCCCACCAGACCAGCATTTCATGCTTGCTGTTCCTGCTCTTCCTGGGGGTCAGCTGTGCCCAGTGCTTGGTTGGCATCGGGGGGCAGAGGGCATTGAACCGTGAGGGCTTGAGGGTCCCTGACCCCACGCACCGCTGAACTGCTGCGCCCCTCCTCGCCGGCCATCCCCTCGGGAGCCCTGGCCTGTGGCTCCTCAGTGGACAGCTCACCCAGCCGGTGGGTCCACCCTTGCCACAGGGACACACTTCAGAAAAGCGTGGGGTGGGGCTTTTGCAGAGGAACAAGGGCGTGGTGACACCTGCGCCGGTTTCTAGGCAAACAAGAGGAAAGACTTCAGAAGGGACGGGAGTGCGCGGTGGGAGGGGTCCCCGTGGCGGCCAGCAGGTGTGTGACGCTCGCCGGAGCGTGGGCTGAGCCGGCGGGGGGTCGGCCGGGCCCACAGGATGGAGGCGGAGCATGGGGGTGACGTACAGTTGTCTGTGCTCCTTGGGTCCCTGTGGACAGATGCCCGATTCGTGGAGCAGGCGTTCAGGGCACCCTGATTCTGTCCCCTGTGTGGACCCCGTCTCTCACTGGGGAGACATGGGCAAGGCTGGCCCCGCGCGCCCCCCGCCCCCCTGCAGAGCTGCCTCTCCCTCCGCCCCAGCTGCTGTGGGCCGGGGCCGCCTCCGTGGCAGCCTTGCCCAGCAGAGCCCAGGAGGAATTTCCGGCAGATGGGCAGGGGGAGCTCAACTTTCTTACCTGTTCTGCTCGGGGAGGGGGATTTCCAGCTCCTACCCGGTTCGCGTCCCATCCCCAAGAGAGGCCCCCAGCCTGAAACTTTTTAAACTAACTGTTGAATGGTTAATTTCATCTCATGGTTATGATTTGAAAGGCACGAAAATGACACAGTATGGCGTCCCCTTCCTCAAGGGCGCCCGCGGTACCAGAGCTGCGTGTAAGAAAACGGACGTGCACATGTGCACACGCATTTGTCTGGTGTGTGAACGTGTGTGCGTGTGTGTGCACGCGCATGTGTGTCCTTCTTCCTTTACACACCTCAGAGGCCCTGCACACAGGCCTCCCCACCTGCCCCGGATCCACCCGGCTCCATGTCCGACACGTGCTCCGTGGGATCATCGCGGGGTCGTTCCAGTTGCCTTGGTGCTGTGGGGACACCCTAAGCCCAGGCTGGGTGTGGGGCAGGGTGGAGAGAGCCTGATGTGGCCTCTAAAGTTGGCGGGGAGGCAGGGTTGGCCCCGCCAGCAGAGGGCACACGGCCGTTCTCCTGGCCCCTGCCCGGCCAGGGAGTCAGAGTGGGTGCTGATGGTGTGTTTTCCCAGGGCCCCCGCCCCCACCCGGACACATACCTGGTGCCCCCATGCGTCCCGGCACGTGAGGCCGGTGACACACACACGTGCCCCGCCACGGACACAGGTTCACTGTGCTCCCAGGGGACATCTGCGGGCATCTGGTCTGTGGCCGGCCGAACAGAGCACCGCGGACGGGGCCGCTGAACCAGTCCTGGGCGCCGGACGTCTCAGGTCAGGTGTGGGCAGGGCTGCTCTCTCCTGGGGCCTCTCTCCTTGGTGGCAGATGCTGCCTTCTCCTTTGTCCTCCTGGGCCTCCCTCTGCATGTCCTGGGGTTTCTCAGGGCCCAGCGTCTGACCCTACCCACCCCCCCGGAGGCCCCATCTCCAAACAGCCGCATTGGGGGTCAGGGCGTCAACACGTGAGTGTGGCCCCACGGTTCAGTCCCTGACGCTTGCGGTGCTCAGGCACACTCAGCCACTCACACGCATTCTGTCACACACCAGCACGCCCCCGAGTGTGTACTCGCGCGCTCCACGCCTGCACACGCACACACACATGTGCTCCCGCATGCGCACGCTCGCCAGGCGACCATTGCCTTGTTCTGAGCTAGTTTTGGGCACTTGTGCCAGGGACCGTGCTCTGGCATTGGGGGCATTGTCATTCTTCCCCCTGAACTGATGCCCAGTCTCAGGCCCAGATGGTGAGGGGCCTGTCTCCTGACCCAGTGTGTTGCCTCAGCCCCCTCATGTCCTCTGTGCATCCTGCTGTGGGGGGTGAGATCGCACGAGTGACCTCTTATGTTTGGTGGGGGTGGGGGTGGGGTTGTGTGTTGGGGGGGGGCGGGGGTGTGGGAGCAGCCAGCGCTCTGCTCCCCAGAGGGGCTGGCCCTGCCCTGCACAGGGAGAGTGGGTGCCCAAAAGGAGCGAGCCTTGGAGGGGTTCTGAGACTAGCCGTCTTCCGAGTGGCTTGGTTGGGCTGAGCAGGGGAGGAGGGTCTCTGGTGCCCAGCCAAAGGGGCTCCACTTCCCTGGTGAGGTGGGGTCTGGAGTTGGGGGGGTGGGTGCAGGCCAGATGGGCCTGGAGGAGTCAGGGGGCTGCTGGCTCTCGCTTCGGCCCCGGGGTCTGCATGCTGCAGGAGGGGGCCTGGGCTAGTGCCCGGCTGCCAGCTGTCTGAGCCTGGGGTTAGGAGGTGCAGTTGAGCTGATGGGGGCGGGGGGCCCGGGGCAGAAGAGAAGCCCCCAGCCTGGAGAACTGCTGCCCAGACAGGCTGCTTTCCTGCCACCAGCCTGGGTCAGGGGTCGCCAGCCCGGATCAGGGGTCGCCAGCCCTTCCTGGGCCTCCTTCCTCCCGGTCCCCTCCTCCTCCCTCCCTCCCTCCCCACCCCTCCCCCGCAGCCCTTATAGCCACATCCTGGAAGGAAAAACCCAGACTCCTGCATCACGGCGGAGATGAGGATGCGCGTGGAGGCTCCGCGGCTCAGGGCGCCTCGCCCGGCCGTCCTGCTCCTGGGGCTCGCGCTGGGCACCGCGGCCCGGCTCGACTGTGTCGGGAACACCTACCCCAAAGACGGCAGGTGCTGTAGCGAGTGCCCGCCAGGTGAGTGGTCTGGCCACAGAACTGGGGAGGGACTCCTTGGGGACATGGGAATGGAGACATGGGGATGAGGGATGGAGACACAGGGATGGGGGGACAG
Organism: Mungos mungo; assembly: GCA_004023785.1. Lineage (NCBI taxonomy): Eukaryota > Metazoa > Chordata > Mammalia > Carnivora > Herpestidae > Mungos > Mungos mungo. Next base: position 10,034 of record PISW01017051.1, read on the forward strand.
GGATGTGGGTACAAGGGACATGGGGATGGAAACATGAGGGTGGGGAGAGGGGGACAGGGGCATGGAGACATGGGGACAAGGGACATGGCAATGGAGACATGAGGATGGGAAGAGGGGGCCAGGCATGGGACAAGGGACATGGGGAAGGGGAGGGGGGACAGGGGCATGGGGTCATGGGGATGGGGACAGAGGGAGAGGGGCATGGAGGCCTGGGGACAAGGAACATGGGGGTAGAGACATGGGAGCAGGGAATGGGGAGAAGGGGACAAACGTGGGGGCCTGGGACATGGGGACATGCAGCTTGGGACACAGGCGTCACAGGCTAGTGGACTCAGGCTAGTAGAGTGGGGGACCTGCGCCAGGCCCATGACGGTGAGCCAGCCAGAGGCCGGGCAGGCTGTCTGAGCCCCCTCCTCCGGCAGGTTATGGGATGGAGAGCCGCTGCAGCGCCAACCAGGACACCAAGTGCCGCCAGTGCCTGTCCGGCTTCTATAACGAGGCCATGAACTACGAGCCGTGCAAGCCCTGCACACAGTGCAACCAGAGTGAGCGCCGCCCCGGCCCTCGGCCCCCCTGCCCGCGTCCCGCCGCCTGGCCCCGTCCCGGCCCCGTCCCGGCCCCGGCCCTGCCCCCCGCCCGCGTCCCATCTCCCCGCCCGGCGCTCTCCTGAGGCCCCCAGAGCCACAGAGCCACAAACCCCAAACCACAGTGGGGCCTGCTATACCACGGAGGTCCCCGAGGAGCACCTCCCTCCTCCCAGGGGGGCTGAGGCCACGTGGAGTCAGGGAGGAGCATGTGCCTGCCAGGTGGCCTCTGGGGGTAATGAGACCCGGATCCAAGGGCCACGTAGGGTCATGGTGCAGGCCTGTGGGAAGGTGGGAAGGGAGGCTGGAGCTGCCCCAGGGATGCGCCCCGGGGGCCAGGGGACTACGGCTCTAGGGACTGGGGAGAAGCAGGCGCTGCCGGGCTGCGTGTGGGGCTGCTGGTCTGGGGCTCCTCAGCTTCCGTCCTTCAGCCTCTCTGCAGCCCTGGCATCCCTGCCAGCTGTGCCTGCCTACCTGACCCCCCTCAGGAAGTGGGAGTGAGACCAAGCAGAGGTGCACACCCACGCAGGACACGGTCTGCCGCTGCAGTCCAGGCACCGAGCCCCAGGATGGTTACGATCTCGGAGTTGGTGAGCCCTGGGCGGGGGGAGCAGTTGTGCTGTGAGCCTGGGCTGGGGGGCGGGAAGTGTGTGTGGTGATCACCCGGGCAGGGGTGGGTGGTGTGTGTGGTGAGCGCCAGGCAGCAGTGGGGGGGCGGTGTG
>PISW01017052.1:0-11339 GCA_004023785.1 Mungos mungo
GTGTCTGTGCAGCCCAGGCGGCGCCAGCACAGCATGCACCGTGTCTGTGCAGCCCAGGCGGCGCCAGCACAGCATGCACCGTGTCTGTGCAGCCCAGGCGGCGCCAGCACAGCATGCACCGTGTCTGTGCAGCCCAGGCGGCGCCAGCACAGCATGCACCGTGTCTGTGCAGCCCAGGCGGCGCCAGCACAGCATGCACACCTGTAGGCCTGCTCAAGTGTCTTCCCCCACAGCCAACGGCTGTAAGCAATTCCGCAGAGGGGTGCGGGGGGGCTCAGCCGGTTAAGCGTCCAAGCCCTGCTTCGGGCTCTGCCCTGACAGTGCACAGCCTGCTTGGGGCCCCCCTGTCTCTGCCCCTCCCACTCTCACTCTGTCTCTCACGCTCTCAAAATAAATAAATAAACTTGAAAGACAGACAGACAGACTGACAGACTGACCCGAGGGGTCACAGACATGGATGGAAAAAAGGGAGGCAACGCAACAGGAGTCAGGGGCACCCAGACATTTCCAGTCAATAACATGCTGCTGTTACACACACCCGCTCGCGGCCAGGTGGGTCAGACAACGCTTGAGCTGCAGGGTTTCCTGATATCCCAGGGTCAAGTGTTCGGTCTCCACTGAGGTCCAAGAGCAAACCAGAAGCTGTCCTCTCTTTTTTTTGTTTAATGTTTATTTATTTTTGAGAGAGAATCAGATTGCAAGCAGGGAGGGGCAGAGAGAGGGAGACAGAATCTGAAGCAGGCTCCAGGCTCTGAGCTTTCAGCACAGAGCCCGACGTGGGGCTTGAACCCACAAACTGTGATATTCAAGCTGAAGCCAGATGCCTAAGTGACGGAACCACCCAGACACCCTGAGAAGTTGTTCTCAAAATGAGAATAGTTAGCTGCCAAAGACAAGCTGCACAAACACAGACTTGCTTCAAAATCCTCGAGACCTGAGCCGGGGTCCTCCTACCCGTGCTCGTCAGACGGGCCATGCTGCATCCAAATGTGCCGGAGACGCTTCGGATATCACCAGGTCTGCAGGACCCTGTGGACCAACGGTAGAGCGCGCGGCCTGCGCCTGCACTTGCTCTGGTCTCCACCGGAAGGCCCAGCCTCAGGCATGGCGGCAGCACACACAGCCGTGGGCACGTCATATCTGAAGCCCGCAAATCTCAACCAAACGCTGCGCTTCTTTTCCTGGCGGCTGGTGCCCGGGGATACTTCGTGCTCCAGAACAGTGACACCATGCCTGGAACTTCACTGGGGTGGTGGCCCCTGAGCTTTTGGGGGACTTCTCTCCCACTGTCCGGTGTGCAGACATCTTATGAAGGTGTCAGACCCAGTCAACGCACTGTCATCAGCAGAGTGGACCAGCGTGCTGCCCTGTGAGCCACCAGGACGGTCTAGGTCGCCGCAGACAACATTCTGGCAGGAGGGCAACGCTGTGAGGGTCTGCTCTCGCCCCTGCCAGGTAAGAGCAAACTATTTCTGGTGGGTCTAAACAATTGGTTTTGAGAAAAAAGCACCAGTCAGATCAGTAGCTGATGCCCAGTTGCCAGGGCCTGTGATGATCTTCTCCAGGAGAGACGCTGCGTCTGGCACAGAACTGAGGTCACCAGCTGATGGGATTTGCGATAGTCCCCATTTCCCACAAAACACATGCCGTCTGCACAGGCCACGCCTCCAACGGGGAGGGCGTTCATCTCTGAGGTTCTCCCAGGGGTGCGGTATTTCTCAGTTTCCCGTCATGATGAGAAGGGGAAGTTCTGGGAATGCTCCCCTAGCTTTGCCCGTCATAACGGTCCTCAGCTGGTATGTCAAAGAGCCAGTGAGGGGATTCAGCCCCTGGCCACCGATGTCTCCTTCGATTAGACCTTCAGGGGAACCTCTGGCACCACCTGGGCCCACTGTGAGCTGGGCTAGTTAAGCCTCTGTCACTGACCACCACAGGTTCCTACTTGGACTAGGGGCCGTGGTGCCATGTTGTCGCCCCACAGGAATCAGGACCAACTCAGAGCCCGTATCTAATAACCCTTGAAGAGAGCTGAGTGTTTCCTTTCAGATCGAACTGTTTCCATCCACTACGTGGTCACACTAGCAAGTCGTTGCAGGCCCCTTGGGGAAGGTGTGAACGAGGGTTCCTGATGCGCACAGGGACCTGTCTCAAGGGGAGCTGGCCTCGCCTTCGAACAAGAGACTCGGGGGCCAACCCAACTTAGGCATGGAGACTTGGGTGAGACGCTGCGGTTCTCCACAGCGGAGATTCAAGTCAGATTTTGGTTACCAGACCTGGACTTTTCCTGTCACGTGGGATAAGGACTGCCTGAGGAGGCTGTCCGTCTATCTCATTCCTGGGGACACTGTAGACAACCAGCGCCCCGGATCTCCACAGACCAAGGTCTTCTGTCTACTGGTACGCCCCTCTGCCATTGGGAAACCCCATCACCCCACTGAAATTTGGGGAGCCTGCTCCAGAGGCACCACCTCACAGGGTCCTTCGGGGGCCACGACGGTCCCCTGAAGAACATAGTTTCAGCGCTTCAGTGCAGAACTCTCCTGGGGAAGGCAGCTGGGAGAGGGACTGGATGTGCAGGTGACATGTGACTAGACCGGGCGTTCAGTCTGATGACTTGAGACCCCAAGCTGAGATCGAGAGAGGGGGCCAGGGTCACCTGGAAGTGTGAAGGCCAAGAAGGAACTGTGGGCCCCAGACGACCTTGGGGACAGGGGCCAGGAGCGTCCGTCTCCCAGGGTGGTTTTAATTTGCCCGAAGTAGCTCTGTCAAGAGGTGGTGCTGACAGCTGGTGAGGTCACAGGCAACCTCCCGTGTTCTTGTGAAGTCCTGCACCGGCGAGCTCCTGCGGGCGGGCAGAGGATGCCCCCTGGGGCCCCCACAGCACTTGAAAGCCCCTCTCATCCAGATGATGGATCCTTTCCCAGCCTGTGAGCCCTGGCATCTCTCTCCCCCATCTCTGCTCCCACAGAGCCTGAAACACGGTGGGCACGTGACCCACTTGGCTGTCCCAGGAGGCTGTGTGTGCCCAGAGGGCAGGCCTCATGCTCAGGCATCAAGTCGTTGGATGAATAGATTCTAAATTCCTCTTGTCTCTACAGCAATGGGCTGAAGCTGTTCTGTGTGCACTGAACGGTGAACGCAGGGTGAACCCATCCTTAGTGCCTGGCACCCACCACCCAGGGGCCAGTCGCTCCTTCCGTGGACTCAGGCAAGTCCCTGCTTTACAGAGCGTACACGCATGTGACCCTTCACCAGGCATCGGCCCGTGGGGCAGCTGAGGACATAGGACCAAACCACACCGCTCAGATCCTACCTCATGGAGGTGTGGGCACAGGCTGGGGGTCCAGAATGGGACAGCTCAAGCCCCAAGGCTCACAGCCCAGTGCTGTTTCCAGGCCAGACTTCTGGGTGTTGAAGAGTCAAGAATTTCCTTGTAAAACAGATGGCAAGAGCTGTGTCCACGGACATCTTGAGTCCTGATCCTTCGAACATGGCCATTGTGAGCCCGGGTCAGCAGAGGGGCCCTGATTCTGGTTCAGACATCCTTTGAGGAGTCTGAGGCCACTGCTTTCTGTATAATTTGGCTAAAGGAAGGCCTTTTGCGTCGTCACTTGGAAACAGCTCAGGAAGGGCACGGCTGAAGATGGTGGGGGGTCTGGACCGGACTTTGCTGTGGCCGCTGAGGCGCACCAGAGGCGCCTCTCTGTAAACCAGAGGCTGGCAGTCTGTGCTGTCGCCCCAGGCCGAGGGAGGAGGCCTCGGGGTGCGGCTGGCAGGCGTCCTCCATCACATTAAAAGAGAATTTCCCCTCGAAGCATCAGGTATCTGCTTTGTCATTGTGTTTCGGTCCCCCCAGAAGCAGGGCTTTTCTGGAGACAGCCCTGCTCAGCTCGGGGTGGGCAGCCCTCGGGGCAGGCAGGCGGGCAGGGGGGAGGCTGGGAGGCAGCAGACGGTGCAGGGGCCTCTCCTCTGGAATGCGGCCCACACGCCCTTCGTCCTTGTGTTCAGCCTGTCCTTGGAACCGCCGCCAGCTTGGCCGCACATTTGCTTTGTTTGAATCAATTACTGGGTCTTGCTCCTCTCCCCACCCCCAACCTTGCCTTTAGAGGAACATCAATATTCATGTATAAATTAAAAAACAGCACAAAGAGCTGACTCCCTACTTCCTGCCCCTGCACAGGCCCCACGGGCCTTTTTCTTCCTTGGCCCAAGTGCAGTCCTGGCTCCCCAGCAAGTCCCCGGGTGGCCGCCCGTCAAAGCGGCCCTGTGTGCAGGCCTGGCCGCCAGCTGCCCCCACCCCCACCAACGGCCCCCATTGGCCGCCAGGGCCTGCAGCGCCGCGCCCCACAGCCGGGAAGGAATAAGAGGTGCCCCCAACCGCTCCTGCCTCTCTGGACGCCACAGCCAGGAGGTGACAGGAGCGGCCACCAGGAGCCACTGACGTGAGGACACTCAGGGAGAACCTGCTCTCTTGGGGGGCAGGGAACGGGGTGCGGGGGGAGGGCACTGGGAACTAGGTGTAGGTTGAAAAGCCCTTTTAGAATAACTGGCTGCATTTCATAGTCGGGAGCTTTTTTTCTTTTTAAATTTAAATTCAAGTGAGTTACCGTCCAGTGTGGTCCTGGTTTCAGGAGCAGAACCCGGTGATTTCTCTCTGACACAGGACACCCAGTGCTCATCCCTACAAGTGCCCTCCTTAATGCCCACCACCCATTTAACCCACTGCCACCCCCATCAACCCTCAGTTTGCTCTCTGTAGTTAAGAGTCTCTTATGGTTTGCCTCCTTCTCTGTTTTTACCTTATTTTTCCTTCCCTTATTACTGCTTTGTGGACATGAATGCATCAACTCCCGGCAGCTGGAGGTTCACTCTGCCCGAGTGTGACGCCCCAAAGCAGAGAACCTCAGGGCCAGGGGCTCCGTGGGGGCTGCCGACATTCCCGCAGAGGTACGAACAGAGGTTGCTTCTTCCCCGACTCTTTGGAGAGCGGGTTTCTGCGTTTCCCCAACTGAGCACGACGGGCCAGCAGAGCGAGGGCAGCCCTGCCTTGGAAACAAATGTTTTCTCTTTCTGTCGCTTGGGTCCTGGCCCTGGGCACGCAACTGCTTCTCAGTTTTCTGTCAACAGGAAATGTCCGGGTCCCCCAGACACACCCAGAAATTAAATGACTATTGGGAGGTCTTTACAAGTAAATTACAATCTAGGTCAAAGAAACTAGAGTTTGGGGGGTTTAACTTTCTTCTGTCTTCGGATTTCTCAGGGAGGCAGGGCCGCTTCCATAGCAAGGGTGGGAGGGTGTCTGCGTGTGTGGGGGGGTGGAGCCCCTTACCACATCCTGTGTGATAGGTCCTTCCAGAAGGAGTTAAAGCCCAGAAGCCCTCTTGCTTTCCACAGAAAAAGATGAATGCAGGAATAAGAGGCAAATTAATGCAAGAATAACACTCACAGAACTAAGTGGAAAGGAAATACAGCTATTTGATCTCCATTTCTCTTAAAAGATAAACTTTAAACCATCCAGTGTTTCTTAGCAAAGGGAAGAATTTAAAAGGAAAAAAATAATCAATTTTAGTGTGCTTATGAAGAAAATCACATTATATGGAGTTTTCAAAGACATAGAATATATGTTCTATGCCTTTCCTTCAAAAAAAAAATCCCACTAGGGGAGCCTGAGTGGCTCAGTTGGTTGAATGTCCAACTTCAGCTCAGGTCGTGATCTAATGGTTCATGAGTTCGAGCCCCACACTGGGCTCCAAGATGACAGTGCAGAGCCTGCTTGGAATTCTTTCTCTGCCCCTCCCTTGGCTGCATTCTCTCTCAAAATAAATAAATAAAGTTAAAAAAAATCCCACTAGATATACTTCAAGAAAAAATAATTTAGCCTCTCCTTCCCTGAAGTATCACAGACTTTGTGAAGCATCAGAATGATGCAAAAGTTTCTTGGGTTTCTTGTTTTGTTTCCAAACAAAAAAATCAATAAGAAAGAATGAAATGTTAAAGATTTTAATCCATCTGAATTGCTCTGTGTGTGACGGCTCTGATTTTTAGGGACTGTAGAGCAAAACGAAGGATACTGATTATTAACAGGGTGACGTGAGCAAAGATGAGGCCAAGACAGAAATCCCCAATCCTTTCTCTTTGCGAAATCAGAAATGAATAAAATGTTACATATTTCTTCCAGTTTATTTTTTAGATATAAGTGACATGTCCAACACGGGAATGATTTTTCCACAATTAGATGTAGTTCTCGGATCTATTTTTGAACTGTCACAACGCAAAGATTCTGTGCTGGTTGGAACTCAAGGCCATAGGTTGGTAAATTTCTCCGGCCGAGTGTCTCAGTTTTTGAAACAATTGACAAATCATCCTTTGTAAAATGTACCTAATTCCCAGGATTAAACAGATATTTCCTGTTTTCAGGCCACGGTCTGAGGTACATGTGGTGAGAGAAGTAGGAAGTTTCTGATTCCTGCAGAGAAACAGCAGCTCCTGGCACTGGCGGGCAGGCTCGTGAGAAGGCGACCTTGCCCTTGAGGCAGCGTCTCTGAGACACCAAGTGCCCGGCGGCGGCTCAGCCTCCGGCCGCAGTCCCGCGTCACCGCCTCAGAGCCGGCCTGACCCTCTGTGGCCGCATAATACGCTTTTGTTTCTGGCAGGTCATCGTGGGTCTCTCATTGATCTTCTTTTCCAAAAATATTTGTGGCAATACTGCCTTATTTGTTTTTCCAGTTCAGTTTTGCAGCTGTTTTTGGTCATGTTCCTCAGCCATTAAAAAGAGTCCCTTAAAGACTTTTATTTAAAATGAGTTAAATTTATACATTATTACAAAGGAGAGTGAGTTCCTGCATTTTACGATCTTTAGAATCTTTTGGATGAAACTGCACTTTTCTTGCTAAACTTATTCCCAAGCAATATGTGTATGTTGCTTTATGAATCTATGAATAGGGTATTTCTACTGTTTTCTAATTGTTTATTGGTAGAATCCCAGAATATTATTGATTTTTGTAGCCCCATTTTGCTCCTGGCCACCTTACTCCCTTCTAGATAATTCTAACAGTTTGCCGTCAGTGCCCTGTTCCCCTGTACTATGTCGCTTCATCTTGGAGCCCTGCAAGGGCAGAGGGTGGCCCACTGGAGAGGAAGCAGGAATCGCCCCCAGACTCCCTCACTCCTGCGCTTCAGTCTTTGTGCTGAAGTTTCCCATCGGCCAAACCCAACCCGAAGCCAGAGGGCATGGGGACTTCTAAATGCGGCCATGGGGACAGAGAAGGGAGGGGAGGGGAGGGCACGGATGGGTCTAAGAGGCAGAGGGGACAACGGGGTCAACTGGCCTCAGCCCGCAGGGAGATGAGCCCTGGCCCGCCCAGCCCCTCCGCCGGGGGGCGTGTGCAGCGTGAACGCACGAACTGCTCGGTGAGCGAGCGAGGCAGGAGCACGAGAAGGAACCTTCCCGCTCTGGCCCCCAGGATGTCCGAGCTGGAGAAGGCCGTGGTGGCCCTCATTGACGTTTTCCACCAGTATTCCGGAAGGGAGGGCGACAAGCACAAGCTGAAGAAATCCGAACTCAAGGAGCTCATCAACAGTGAGCTTCCCCACTTTTTAGAGGTGAGTCCTGCTTTGTAAAATCGACAGGCGGCCCCTTCTCTTTTCCACTTAGAAAACCACCTGTACATTCCCTCTTCTCAGCTTCCCTGAAGGTGATTCCAGTGACATTTCAGGACTCCTAGGCTGCTTCTGAAAACATGTTGGTGCCACGGGACCCCCACTAGAGGCTTCCATGACCCCGCTGCTTCCGTTTTCGTGTTCTGTGTGCAGCAGGGACAGCGAGGAAAAACTGCTTTCTCAAAGGCAAAAGCATGGGTTCCAAATAATGCTGCCTCTCCTCTGGAAAAGCTAAGGATTTACAGCAATGATGTTAGTAGAATGGGCTGAAAAATATACTCATGACTGATCACAGGCCACAATTAACATCGAGAAGGGTGGGCTCTTGACCGGGGGAAGTAGGGTTTTTGCTTTAGCTGGGTGTTTCGCATCCACCAGGGTAAAAGACGCCATTCACTCGGCCAATATTGACTAAGTAAATACTACGGTCGCCACTGGGAGAGACCCAAGCCCAAGGGCTGGCCTCCGCGTCTGGGGCACCCAGCCTGGCACATCAATGAATGGCCACAGCCTACTTGACTGAGGGCATGAGAAGGGCCCTGTGCCCTTTGGAGGCTGTAGGGCTTTTCGGGGGGACCCACGGGTAAGAGACTCTAATTTAGGAAGCTTCGAAAGGGGTCCTGATAAACCGGTGGTGGAAGCAGTCCAGACACTTATCTGGACTCACTTCCCTGCCCACAGTCTCCACTGCCCTCGGACCAGCCCCCCATTGTCTCCACTGCACACCAGTCTCCTGCTCTCCAGGCCGTGAACGGCAATCCACCTGGCACCTGACGGTCCAATCACGCACACAGGAAATGGCCAATGAACCAGGGCACTAAGGTCTGACCTAGAGCTAGTTCCGGGGAAGACGCCAGAACACCAGGGCCCGGCTGGGCCCCACGGTGACAGGGAGCCCCCCTCCGGAGCCAGCAGAGCCTCTCGGGGCATGAAGAGCCCCAGGGTCCCACAGCAAGCCTGGCGGGTTCTCCTGTCCGCACCCCGACCCGACTCTCCATCACCGTGAACGGCACTGCTGGCTCGGAGGAGGCGCCCGTGTGCTTAGGGGGAGGGGGCCTCCCTGGGGCCGCTGCTTCCGGGACTGGTGTTCTCAGGCGTTCAAGTTCAAGTGGCAGCTGCCCACCTGCACATCGTTATCCCACCAAGTGCACCTTCTAACAATCAAAAGTCGCAGTTTCCTCTGTAATAAGGGTTGTTCTAAGGATGAAATGAGATAGTGCTGTCACGTACTGAACGGACCGTGACAGTACTTATCAATAATTATTAATTATTGGTTGAAAAACACGAGAAACTTAGCACGCGGGAGCCACGATTACAAAAGATCAATAACCCACGGCAAGCATGGCAAGATGTCACGGGGACTGTTGGCCTAGGTTTGTCAGGGTAATTCCAGGTCGGAGGCAAGTCTGTAAGGTGATTGAAAGAGTGCCCTGGTCCCCGCCCGGGGCAGATGTTTCCAGAACCCGCCCAACCCCACTGGAGTCAGCCCTTCTCACTTCCCACGAGCCAGCCACGGCTTCAGGCCAGGCTCTCCTGCTCTGGGGACCGGCCACCCCGCACCGGGTCCCGCACCGGGTTCCGCACCGGCCGCATTTCCGCTCTTCATTCTCGGTGCCACGCTCTTCCCACCACGCGGGTAGCCCTGCACTGTGTTGGCTCCTCTGGGACTTGTAACGCCACCGACTGGGTTTCAGGGTTGGGCAGCAGAGCCATTGGGAAGGCCCCGCGATGCCAGAAAGCAACTCAAGGGGCAGACAGAACACAGGCAGTTAACAAATTCCGGACGCGTTGCTAGAGTCGTTGCAGGAAAAAAAACACCCTTTCAAAACATGAAATCTCACGGGAAGCCTTCGCTGTGAGGACTTCCACATGCAGAAACACTGAAAACCCTGGGGGGAACCAAAAGCAATTTTTTCTTCCAAGATGTTTGCTTATGATACGCTCAGGCTTATTTAGGACGGTTCCTTTTTTCCGCGCCTGTTCTGAGTGCAGCGGAGCGCAAGCCACCGTTTTTCGGAACCTAGTGGTTCCACTTAGTCTTTCCAGTAGCCCGGGGCCCATCAGACCTAAAGTGAGGCGGAAGAGAAGGCCTGGGCCTCCAGAGACTTCCGCCCAAACAAGAGTCCCCTGGTCACAGGAAAAACCTGTCTGGTATTTTCATTGTTACATCTTAAGTTGCTTCTGATACAAATTATTAAGGCGAGCCAACGATTAATCACGGATGGATGGCTCTGAATGTCACTTAAAAACAAGACGGGCCATCTCTCTTATATCTCCCAGGAAATCAAAGAGCAGGAGGTTGTGGACAAAGTCATGGAAACTCTGGACAGTGATGGAGACGGCGAATGTGATTTCCAGGAATTTATGGCCTTCGTTGCCATGGTTACCACCGCCTGCCACGAGTTCTTTGAACACGAGTGAAACGGAGAGCGCGCGCCGCCGAGCTGGTCCCGCGACAGAGGCCGGGTCACCCCAGGAGGCAGAGGCCGGGGCGCGCAGGCTAGTAGGAGCTCAGCTTTCCGGCCGTTGTAGCTTGTTAGGAAGCGTGATTCGCTTTGTCAATGAAAAATTGAAAACCTCTTTCCAAGGGCTGTTTCTCAGTGGGCCCCCTCCCCACCCCTGCGGTTAGGCGCACGGTCCCAGCCGCCCAGGAGGGGGTGCTCAGCCGTGAGCACGCGCCCCACCCGCGGGGAGCGCCCTCACCCGGGGCACCAACCGGCGAGCGCGACGGGCTCTGGACATCCGTGGCCTCCTCGTCGCCACTAGAGTTAAACGCACAGTCGCGTCCACCGACCTTCGACCAGGCGGCCCTCCCGCAGATGTTCCCCGACGGGGGGGCGATGAGCTGGGCGAGGGTGCCCCCGGCGAGGTGCCCCCGGCCCGACGGGGGGCGTGGCTGCTGCGCCGTCACCGACGAATCTTCCCCCAGCAGGGTCCCGGCTCGCGGGGCGGGGGTGGGGGGGGAAGACGTGTGTGGGCGCATGCGCGCGGCAGGGGGCGCCCGGGGAGGGGTCTGGGGACGGGTGCTGCGCGGGGAGCTCTCCTTCGTTGGCCTCCCCTCCTGTCCGTCGGGGGGGGGGGCTCCTGAAGTGACGTCTCTGGTCTGGTGGCGTCACTCCTGGTCTGTGCGGAGCCGGGCTCTGCCCGCGGCTGTTGGGGAAGTCAGTGCGGGTGGAAAGACGGATTCAAATAATCGAGTTATGCGTATTAACAGTCACTTCCAGGAAAATTCAAGTTACCCTCCTCCTCCCCCTTCTCTGCTGCTTTTCTTAAGTGCACAGACTTGGAGACTCATAAACCAGCTGGCTGCTTGTATTTGCGTGAAATAAAAAGCGCCCCATAACGCTCTCCGCAGCCATGAACCGTGAGACGCCAGCGAAGCCCTGCGGCCCGCAGAGCGGAGCCGAGCCCGGGCCCGAAGCCGGGGCGGGTGCACGGGGCGCGGGGCGCGCGGGCGGGCAGGGTGCGGAGCGGCAGGGTGCGGGGGGCGGGCGGGCAGGGTGGAGGAGGGTGGTGAGAGGGGGTGAGGAGGAGGCACGAGGAGGGGGATGATAGGCAGTGGGGTGGGGGTGAGGAGAGGGAAGGCGGGAGTGGTGAGGAGGGGTATGGTGAAGTAGGGGTGAGGTAGAGGTGAGGAGAGATGATGCAAGGTGAGAGGGGTGGGGGTGAGGGTGGTGAGG
>PISW01017053.1:0-11337 GCA_004023785.1 Mungos mungo
GTTCCTTATGTCAAAGGGGGAGTTTTGATTATTTCACTATTACTACCTAATAAATGTGAGAGGTTTTATCTTGCCACTATTTATCAGCCGTTATTTTTTTACACTCCTTACATTCTAAGATTATTTTATTTTTATCATAAATAAATGAAATTTTATGAAATATTTCTCTGTGTCTATTGAGAAGACCATGTGATTTTTTTCAGCTTTGCTTTATTGTGTTTTAAATTATATTTATTGATAATTTCTATGGTTATACAAATTTTACCTTCACGAAATAGGCCTAAGTTGGACCAGAATTATTATCTAAGTTTATACATTCAGTTTATTACTTTTGTTGAGAATTTTTTACCGTCGGCCTGTAATTTTCCATTTCTGTAAGTTTTTCCATGTTGAGTGCCATAGGCCTGTGGCTTTCCATTTCTGTAAAGTTCTTTTCTGGTTTTAGTATCTAAGTTATGTTAGATTCATGAAGTTAGTGGAGTTGCCTAGTTTTCTATAATCTAAAGGAATTCAATATTGACATTGTGATCTTTCAGTGCAGGACCCTCTAGCCCATGACCATGATGTCCTTCCATCTCTCTCATTAACATCTGCAGTTTTTCTGGAGGGTCCCTGAATGCATTTTACAAAGATTTATTCCTAGGCATGGAATGTTTCTGATCCTGTTGTAAATGGTAGTAAATGTTGTTGTTGTTTAAAAAAAATTTAATTGGTTGTTGCCACTGTATAAAAATACGTTTTGTGGGGATTTTTTTGTATATTGACCTGGCATCCACTGAATCTGCTAGGAAATTATAATTCTAATTTATTTGCCTCTCTTTTAGAGATTTTTACTTTATCACACCATTCCCAAATAATGACAAATTATTTATTCCTTTCTGAAACTTCCTTTTTAGTTTTTTATTCTCTTCTTACTGTATTGGCTGGGTTCCCAGCAGTATTTTGGCTGGAGTGACGGAAACTTTCCTGTGCTCTGAGAGAGAGGACAACATCCCCTATTTTACATTGGAGTTTAATGATTTGCTACAAGTTTGTGTAAAGATTGTTTTCTTTTTTTAAGATTTTAAAATAATTTGTTCATTTAGGATAGTTTGTTCTAGCTTTGAGAAGAATGCCGGCTCAATTTTGATTGGGATTGCATTGAATGTGTAGATTGCTTTGGGTAATAATGACATTTTAACAATGTTTATTCTTCTGTTCCATAAGCATGGAATGTTTTTCCATTTCATTGTGTCTTCCTCAATTTTTTCATTAGCTTTCTATAGTTTTCATCATAAGGTCTTTTATGTCTTGGGTTAGGTTTATTCTTAGTTACTTTATGGTTTTTGTGCAATTGTGAATGGGATCAGTTTCTTGATTCTCTTTCTGTTGCTTCATTATTGGTGTATAAAAATGCAGCTGATTTCTGTACATTGATTTTATACCCTGCAACTTTGATGAATTCATGGATCAGTTCTAGAAGGCTTCTGGTGGAGTTGGTTGGGTTTTCCATGTAGAGGATCATGCCATCTGCAAAAAGTGAAAGTTTGACTACATCTTTCCCAATTTTGATGCCTTTTATTTCCTTTTGTTGTCTGATTGCTGATGCTAAGACCTCCAGCACTATACTAAACAACAGTGGTGAGAGTGGGCACCCCTGTCGTGTTCCTGATCTCAGGGGGAAAGCTCTCAGTTTTTCCCCATTGAGGAAGATATTAGCTGTGAGCTTTTCATAAGTTGCTTTTATAATGTTTAGGTAAGTTCCTTCTATTTCGACTTTCTCAAGGGTTTTTATTAAGAAAGGGTGCTGTATTTTGTCAAATGCTTTTTCTGCATCTATCGACAGGATCATATGGTTTTTATCCTTTCTTTTGTTAATGTGATGGATCACATTGACGGATTTGTGAATACTGAACCAGCCCTGTAACCCAGGGAAGAATCCCACTTGATCATGATGGATAATTCTTTTTATATGCTGTTGAATTCGATTTGCTAGTATCTTGAGTATTTTTGCATCTGTATTCATTAAGGATATTGGCCTTTACTTCTCTTTTTTTTGTTGGGTCTCTGTCTGGTTTGGGAATCAAAGTGACGACGGCTTCATAGAATGAGTTTGGAAGTTTTCCTTCTATTTCTGTGTTTTGGAATAGTTTGAGAAGGATGGGTGTTTTCTCTGCTTTAAATGTCTGGTAGAATTCCTCTGGGAAGCCATCTGGCCCTGGGTTCTTATTCGTTGGGAGATTTTTGATAACTGATTTGATTGCTTCACTGGTTATGGGTTTGTTCAGATTTTCTATTTCCTCCCATTTGACTTTGGGTAGTGCATGTGTGTTTAGGAATTTGTCCATTTAGTCAAGATTGTCCAGTGTGTTGGCATATAATTTTTCATAGTAATCTCTGATAATTGCTTGTATTTCTGAGGGATCAGAGTAATAGATTCATTTTCATTCATGATTTTGTCTATTTGGGTGCTCTCTCTTTTCTTTCTGAGGAGCCTGGCTAGAGTTTTAACAATTTTGTTTATTTTTTTCAAATAACCAACTCTTGGTTTCATTGATCTGCTCGACATTTTTTTGGATTCTATATTGTTTATTTCTGCCCTGATCTTTACTATTTTTCTTCTGCTGCTGAGTTTCAGGTGCTCTTGCTTCTCCCCTTCTAGTTTCCATAAATGCTCTGTCAGATTTTGAATTTGCGCTTTTTCTACTTTGGTGAAATAGGCCTGGACTGCAATATACTTTCCTTTTAGAACTGCCTTTGCTGCGACCCAGAGAGTTTGGACTGTTGTATTTTCATTTTTATTTGTTTCTATATATTTTTAAATTTATTCTCTAATTGCTTGATCAGCCCAATAATTCTTGGTAGGGTGGTTTTTAAGGATTCTCAAATTTGTATGGAACCACAAAAAATAAAACAAAACCAAAAAAAAAAAAACCCTGAATAGACAAAGTAATGCTGAAGAAGAAAACCAAAATGGGAGGCATCACAATCCCAGATTTAAGCTTCAACTACAAAGCTGTCATTATCAAGACAGTATGGTATTGGCACAAAAACAGATACATAGACCAATGGAATAGAATAGAGAACCCAGAACTGGACCCATTTGTGTATGGCTAATATATCTTTGACAAAGCAGGAAAGAGTATCCAATGGAAAAAAGACTGCCTCTTTAACAGATGGTGCTGGGAGAACTGGACAGCAACATGCAGAAGAATGAAACTAGAACACTTTCTTACACCATACACAAAAATAAACTCAAAATGGCTGAAGGACCTGAATGTGAGACAGGAAACTATCAAAACCCTAGAGGAGAAATGAGGAAACAGCCTCCTTGACCTCAACTGCAGCAATTTCCTACTCAATAGATCCCCAAAGGCAAGGGAATCGAGAACAAAAATGAACTATTGGGACCTCACCAAGATAAAAAACCTTCTGAACTACAAAGGAAACAATCAAGAAAACTAAGAGACAAGTGACATAATGGGAAAAGATATTTGCAAATGGCTTATCAGATAAAGGGCTAGTATACAAAATCTACAAGGAACTCACCAAACTCCATACTTGAGAAATAAATAGTCCAGTGAAGAAATGGGCAGAAGAAATGACTATACACTTCCTCAAAGAGACAAAGAGGACAGATGAATGAAATGATGCTCAGCGTCACTCATCATCACAGAAATACAAATTGAAACCACACTGAGATACCTCACGCCAGTCAGAGTGGCTAAAATGAACAAATGAAGAGACTGTAGATGCTGGCAAGGATGTGGAGAAATGGGCACCTTCCTACACTGTTGGTGGGAATGTAAACTGGTGTAGCTGTTCTGGAAAACTTGTGGAGGTTCCTCAAGAAACCAACAGTAGAACTCTCCTATGACCCAGCAATAGCACTGCTAGGGATTTACCCAAGGGATACAGGAGTGCTGAGGAATAGGAGCACATGTACCCCAATGTTCATAGCGGCACTTTCTACAATAGCCAAATCATGGAAAGACCCTAAATGTCCATCAACTGATGCATAGATTAAGAAGATGTGGTTCATATATACAATGGAATACTACATGGCAATGAGAAAGAATAAAATCTGGCCATTTGTAGCAAAGTGGATGGACCTTGAGGGTGTCATGCTAAGTGAAATAAGTCAGCTAGAGAAGGATAGATATATATTGTCACTCATAGGTCTAACAGGAGAAACCTAACAGAGGACCATGCAAAGGGGAAGGGGAGAATAGAGTAGGGAGAGGGAGGGAGTCAAATCATGGGTGACTCTTGAATACTGAAAACAAACTGAGGGCTGAAGAGGGAGGGGGAAAGTGGAAGGGAGTCATGGTCATGTGAGGGGCACTTGTGGGAAGAGCACTGGGTGCTATATGGACACCAACTTGACAATAAACTATTAAAACAAAAAAATGTAATTTGTTTATTTAGATCAAGTTAGTTAATATGCAGTATTCATTTCAGGACTAGAACTCATTGATTCATCACTTACATATACCACCCAGTGCTCATTCCAACAAGTATCCTCCTTAATGCCTCTTGCCTGTTTAGCCCTAACCCTCACCCAATACCCTACCCCCAACCCTTATTTTGTTCTCGGGTTTAAGAGTCTCTTATGGTTTGTTTCTCTCTTTGATTTTATCTTTTTTTTTACTTTTCCTCCCCCCATGTTCATCTGTTCAGCTTCTCAGAGTAGGAGGCATCCTTTCTTCTGCATATTCCACACCTGTCTGATCTTCACTAACCCTGGACTAGTTTTCTATTTTAGAATCCATGTTTCAGAGGTCATCTGCTTAAATAAAGCTTGAATTTCCCCTTTATTATTGTCCTTGTTGTTTTGAGGTGATAGAAGAGAAGAGGAAGTAATGATTCCTATCACACTGATGCTAGAGTTTTGGCCTATCCTTATAAATAATCTCTAGGGTCACTGACAAGACTTACACTCTCTGATTCTATTACTAAGCTATTCATCAATAAAAACTGCTGAAATTTGGGGGGGGGGGCGGTTACGTATCTATTAAAAGGCAGTTTCCAGAGAGTATTAATTAGCCAGTGTGTCCTCAGTGGAAGTAATAAGCCAAGATTTAAATAACAAATTATGGCTTTCAGGCATAACATAACTTTGTCAAATAATCACCGCCATAACCTCTCACCTCTTCTGTCCATGGTTGTGACTCTGGGACCATCTGTCAGGGGCACCATTGCTAAGAGTGTCCTTCTTTGTAGAAGTCAGAATCTTCATTGTTATTGAAGTATATTTGAAAGTTTAAGTTACACAAAAGTAGATGTGATAGAAAACATAAAACTTAAAATCATGGCTATATGTGGGCTAGATGTCTCATCATTGCCTGGGTTGCCTTGTGGCAATCTATAAGTTCTAGACACCTGATATTCTTGGATACAAACTGGAGTAGTAACACCATCAGTAAAAGTATTTCACTGATGAAACCAGACACGGAAAGGTGTTTTGAATTGTATAATGTAATTATTCATTGATCTTAGGTTAATATTACTTCAAAAAATGATGGTTTTAACTTCCATGTGGATTTGGAAAAAAAAGGTGGTTAAATATAGACACTTCAGGGACTTTAAATTATCTTCCTTGTGTAATTTTACGATACACCTTAATTGCTAATGCGATAACCCAGGGTCCCTAAGGTCTTCCCAGACTCAACATATTTCATCATTGCTGTTTGGGGAAATGACCCGTGATCTTTCACATGGCAGGTTTCTCCTCTGAATCATATAAATGGTAGAGTTCTCCTTGGACAGGAACAGGAGTATCTCCTGTATGATCCCAATGGCAAGTGGGAGAAATCTTGTAAGCAGTGAATATTACATTTTCAGTCATATTTAGGTGAAGAGAGAAAGAAACATTTCCTACTTTAAAAAGGTATATGTTTTTCCTCAGAAAATTCTTGGTCAAATCACTACCATAGAAAATCTCAGTAAGTTTTAATTAGGGTAAGTGGGGATAAAATTATGTTGTCTTTAAAATATTTTATAAGATTATCAAATTAAAGAAATTTGCAAAAATGCATCTGACTTTTATACCGATTTTGTTTCCTTCAAAGTTTGAGATATATGTTATATCCTAAATGATCTCTAATGAAATGTATACTAAAAAATGAAAATGAGTATTTATGTTTTTAATTTCTATACCCACAATTCATAAATTCATTTTAACAAACATTTGCTAAGAAACTAAGAGGTACTTTATGAGGCTGCTACATAAATGAAAAGTTCATGTCCATGAAGGAAAAAGTCAACGTTTATTTTAAGTAGTAATATAAAATAAATTCAACTGTGTGTAAATGTCATATCAGAAGTTACTGATACAAAAGCCGGTGCAAATACCCACAAATGAGCTAAAATTGTAAATCAGAGGCTGCAAACAATGAGAGGGCCAGAAGACCTAGGCTGTTAGTTATCTGTGCAAAATTGGTAAGGAAAGCCATGCAGCAGGAGGGAGGGGAGAAAGGAGAGCGCATTAGAACACCCTGGGGACAGAGCAGCAGGCAGGGTGCCCTGGGGGTCAGGAGAGCAGCCAGGCAGAGTCTTTGTGAAGGCACAGGGCAGCTCTAACATGGGGTCACTAACCTGCCACGAGAATTCACGTAGAAAAATAATGTGGAAAAGACTACTGCTCTGGGAGCTAGAATTCATTTCTGTGCATGAAAGACCTTGTTTAGTTTTTAATTTTTAATTAAATTTTTATTTAAATTCCAGTTACTTAACCTACATGTAATATTCGTTTCAGGTGTACAATTTAGTGATTCCACCCAACACCCAGAGCTCATCACAAGTGTTAGTATCCATCATCTTTCCCCATTTCCATCCATAGAGACCTGAATTAGTTAAATGTTTGAGTTGAGTTTTTTAAAAAGTATAGTTAACCCACAATTTTATATTAGTTTCTGGAATACAATATAATATTGGGCAATTTTATATATTTCTCTGGGTTCATCACAATACATACACCCAATCTCCGTTACGTATTTCACCCATCCCCCTGCCCACCTCACTTCTGGGGACCAGGAATTTGTTCAGTTTAGTTTAAAATCTGGGATTTTGTTTCTTGTCTCCATTTTTCTTTGTTCATTGTTTTTTTTCCTTAAATTCCACATATGAGTGAAATCATGGGCTATTTTTCATCTCTGACTTATTTCACTTAGCATAATGCACTCTAGCTCCATCACTTCTTGACAAATGGCAAGATTTCATTCTTTGTTATGGCTGAATAATATTCCGTTATTTTCCATCTTTTTTATCCATCCATCAGTTGATGGACACAGATCGCTTGTATATCTTGGCTATTGTATATAATACAGCAATAAACATGTCGGTTCATGTATCCCTTTGAGTTAGTGTGTTCATTTTCACTGGATAGCTCAGTAAAGATATTTTTGGATTATATAGTAATTCTAATTTTAATTTTTCCAGAAACCTAAATACAGTTTTCCACAGAACCTACTTGAGTTTTTCCCAAAACACCACTTTTTTATATATGAAAATAACGAGCCAGTAGTGATCACCCATGTTTCTTTTAATAAATTTCAAATATTCATGGATGCTTTCCCTGTCCTGATCCTGAGGACAGTCATGAGATATGAACAAAAAATAACACTGATCCCCTCCTGAGGTGGTTTAACATTTTAAATGCATGAGTAAGAGAATGGAAGTCTTGTAGAATGAGAGGAAGGACACAAATGAGTATCAGAGATGGAGTGTAAAATGGGGAGATGGATACAGGAGACGGCAGACGGTGGATGAAGAGCACAGATGAAAAATGGCATCTCAGGGAATGCGGGAGAATGCTGTTCTGGGAGCACTTGGGGAAAAGCAAATAACACTTAGAGCCCAAGTTTTGAGATGAAAGAAAAAGTCTGAATTTAAAATATAACGTCAGAAATTTTAGATACAGTCCAAATGGAGACCGAAACTGAGCCCATGTAAGTTAAGTATTAGAAAAGGGGAATAATATGTATGAAACCTAAATTTTCAAGGGCCCATGGAACCCTTGAATGAAAGAGACAATGAATGTTTACAGATTCCAACCCCCCTTCCCAGCACCCTGATTAATAAAGAGAAGTCCAATGGGTTTCATCAACTGTTCTTTTCAGGCTTTTCCTATGAGACTTTTGCAGGTTTTAGCCATGGCATAGAAGCAGACAGAAAACTGAGAGTATGGATCCTGTAGGCAGGTCGCCCCAGGAGAAATTCTAGACCTAAATGGATAAACAGAACAAGTACTCGATGAGATGTTAATATGTAAATACTTATGTGTTCTTTAATTATGTGATACATTTCATGCCAGCTATAATTCTAGTAATATTGTTTATAAACACCCTCATTATGGCTTCCAATAAGTTGATGATTTGTTGTCACAGCTGATGTTAAGACAATAGGAAAATGGTCAACGATAGCCACTTTGGTGGATTTATACTCCTTGGATTCCAGGAGCAGCCGCAGCTGGAGATGATCATCTCTGGGGTTGTCTTTCTCTTCTACACCATTGTCTTGATGGGAAACATGGCCATCATCCTGCTGCCGCTACTGGATGAACGTCTGCAGACCCCCATGTACTTCTTCCTTAGGAATTTGGCCATCTTGGATCTCTGTTATACCACAAATATAGTCCCACAGATGTTGGCCAATGTCTGGGGTAAGGACAAAAATATCACTTTCGGTGGCTGTGCCCTTCAACTTTCCACTGATGTGACACTATACACAATTGAATGTTTGCTTCTGGCTGTGATGTCTTATGACCGATTCAATGCTGTCTGCAAGCCTCTGCACTACATGACCATAATGAATCCCCAGCTCTGTCGAACCCTGGTGGCCATGAGCTGGGGAGTTGGCATTACTAGTTGCATGATACTTTCTCCCTATGCCATGAGTCTTCCTCGATGTGGGAACCACCATCTGGATCACTATTTTTGTGAAATATCTGCAATGGTCAAGATTGCCTGTGTGGACACCATAGCCATGGAGGTAACCACATTTGCCATGTGCCTGATTATAGTTCTCGTTCCCCTTCTTCTCATTCTGGTTTCTTATGGCTTCATTGCTGTAGCTGTGTTCAAGATCAAATCTGCAGCAGGAAGACAGAAAGTGTTAGGGACCTGTTCCTCCCACCTCATTGTGGTGTCCATCTTCTATGGGACTGTTATGTACATGTACATCCAGCCAGGAAACAGTCCATCTCAGGATGAAGGTAAACTTATCAGTATCTTTTATTCCATTGTTACTCCCAGCTTGAACCCCCTAATCTACACGCTAAGGAATAAGGAGTTCAGGGCAGCTGCGAAGAGGCTGATTGGAAAAGGAAAGAGTTCCCTGGAAACAATGAAACACTGATTCTTCCTCCTACCAATTTTAAATATGGAAATGTTCACTTTACAGCCATTAAATGAAGAGAATATATATAGTGGTCATCACCTAAGAGATAGAAAACACTCTGAAAATACACAATATAATGATGATAAATTTTATGTACAGAAATCCATATTTCTTTATTTTTAAATGTTTCTTTATTTTGTGAGAGAATGAGTGTGTGCAGACACAGGCACAAGTGGGAAGAGGGGCAGAGAGAAAGAAAGAGAGAACCCCAAGCAGGATCTGTGCTGTCAGCACTTAGTCCAACACAGGGCTCCAGCTCATGACTCTGGGATCATGACCCAACCCAAAATGGAGTCAGTTGCTTAACTGACTGAGCCACCCAGTTGCCCCAAAATCCATATTTAAAATGAATTTTCAAATTGAGGTGACAACACTAGAGATTGCTTACATTATGCACTGATTCTTTCAGATGACACATGTCCCAATTATATTGACCTTCATCAATTTAGCGCTCATCTTATTCCTTGATTATGCTAACTAAGGATTTCCCAGATATCAAGAGATCTAAAAGCTGTTCTCACTCCACCCCATTTTGGGGATGACACCTTCGCCCACAGCGTTCCAGAAATATTTCCACAGAGGGTGATTTCCAGCTTGAGGACAACAGTGAGACCACTAATAAGCCAAGAAGACCACGAGTTACAGCTACCGCTCATCTTAACAGTGAGGTGATGCTAATTACTCTGAAAATGTCTTTCTCTGACATCTTCCTCTGCTTATATAATTACTCAATAGTCAGCCCAATTCTTTGAGCACAAAAAGAAAAACATGTTAAGTCACATTCCAGTGACTGTTGATAAGTTATTAACAATTTTCTCCTGCTCACTTGGTCTTTTTTACTGATTCTTTTTGGGGCCAGCATGGAAATCTTACCATGGTAGCTGTTTGAGCCCTACTAACTCCCCACTATGTGTGCAGAGTAGAAATGCTCTTTTCCCAGTTTGAGGAAAAGCTAGCACATGGACAGGTGATTTCGTGGCCACTGAAGTGACCTCTCCTCTTTGTCTTCCTCTGCAACGTTGTTTGTTCTTTAGTGATTTCTCCATCATTTTGGTCAAGTTGTAATCCCTTCCACATTTAAGAAGAAAGATGAAGGTTGATACATAGAGACTATGGAGAGCTGTATTATCAGCCTGAAGCTTGAAAGATTAAGACTTTTTGCGGACTTCCTCTTTATTTCTGGTTCAGCCCAGTATCACTCCTTCTGGCTCCATCTCTGATCACGTCAGGTGCCTTAAATCTGTCACAAAATCTCGTTCACACCAAAGAGGTTTAGAAAATGGCTAGAATGATTCGTTCCATGTCTCAGACCTGCATACAATCCTACCTTTCTCCCCTGGCAGAACCATCATTCTCAATGTGTGGATTTCAGTGTCCTCCTTTGTTTTATGGGTAAATTACCGTCTCCAAGAAATATCGTATAACTTGAATATTTTAAAATTTTTGTGTAATTGGATTCTGTAGTGCCTGACTTTATTCAAATAATGCACATTTTTATGATTATCCACATATAACCATTTTAGCACTTCATTTATTTCCACTACTGTGGTATTCTGAATAGAAATGAATGCTTTATCTCTCTTGCTGTTCATAAAAATTGTAATTTTTGAAAACATATAATTATATATGCATTAATATCCACATATTTATGTTACAAAAAAATTCTTTTTATGAATTTTGTTACAAGATATTTGATGAATTTTTATTTTATTGTCGGTTGTATCTTTAATATTTTTAATATTTTTCATGATGGGTATATTCAAACAAAATTGATTTCATATATTGATCCTATGTTTAGATTTTACCCAACATACTTACTGAGGCTCATAATTTATTCAGGGATTATTTTAGATTGTCCACATATACACCAATATTATGTGTAAAACGAGCTTTACTTTTACCTTTTTAATTTATGTGGTTTTAATTTTTCTACTCAACTTATGGTACTAGCTTGGCCTG
>PISW01017054.1:0-11337 GCA_004023785.1 Mungos mungo
TTATTCACTCTGAGAAGATCTCATTTCTAATTTGAATGCTATACCATTTGCATTAAAATGTGTATGTGTTTTATCTTAAACCTACCATTTTGCTGTTGTTTTCTATTTGTTCCTTCTAGTCTTACTTTTTTATTTTTTCCCAGTTTCTTTTGTATTGTTTTGTTTTATATATTCACGATTACATTGTATATCCCAATATCGGATCATTTGCATACCTTTTTTATATCTTTTAACAGTTACTATAACTTTTATTTCCTTTCCTCTGTGCCTAATGTTCCCTTTTCCCTTTGGGTGCTTTTAAGAACTTTTCTGTAACTTTTATTTTCAGTAATTTGTTTATGATGTGACTTGGCATTTAAAAAATATTTATTCTGTATGTCATTCCCCCACTTCTTAAACTTCAAATTTTCTTGCTATTTTCCTAGAGCTTACCAAAACTCAAGTTAAAAATTTTGTTTTCCTATCTGCATTATTTGGGGTGGTTTCTATTGCTATATCTTTACGTTAAGTTAACTGATATTTTCCTGATCTATCTAATATGTGATAAATCACAAGTGGTGTATTTTTCATTTCTGATATTTTATTTTTCATGTCTAGATTTTCTGATTGGATTTTTTTGCATCTGCTATTTCTCTCCCTCTCATGGTGACGTTTTCCTGTACCTTATTAAACATCCACAGCATTTTAATTGTTGTCATGTCTGTATCTTCTAGTCCCTTTACTAGTTTTTTTTTTTGTAAGTTATATTAAGTATTTATTTTCCTGCTAATGGTTCATATTTGCCTGCTTCTTTGTATATCTGGTAATTTTTATTGAATGCTGGAGTTACAACTTTCATACTGTTGGTTACTGGATATTTCTGTATTCCTTTAAATAGTATTTTATTGTGTCTTTGTAGGCTGGTAAGTTTCTTAGGCTCAGTGTGATGATTTGAAGGCTTTCAAATGGGGTCCAGAGCAGCATTTACTCTAGGACAAAGTTAGCATCATGACTAAGGCAATACCCTTCTGAGAATTCTATCTCAAATCTCATTTATTACTGTATCATTTGACATCATAGAATTGATGGAAACACGAATTTTCCCATGTCACATCATGAGCACTAGAATTTACTTTGCCTACTTCTTGTAGATGTCTCTTTCTTAGGCCTCACAAAGTTCCCTACATACATCCACTGATCAGTATCATCAGCCTCTTGGGAAGACACCTCTCTAAGTCTTTGGAGTTCTCTCCCTCCCTCAAAGATAGGGTTTAATTTGTTTATTTCCCTTTTTGGAGACTATAATCCCATGTTTCCAGTTTTCTAAGTCTAAAAATGGTTGTCATAGACTGTCCAGCTTTGTAATAGTTTAAAGTAGAGGGATAAATCCATTTCTTGTACTCTATCTTGTCTCCATGGAGTATTTTTAAGTCTTATTGCATCATTTAAAGCAAAGTATCTACTGTAAAAACAATTTACTAAATTCAGTGGCTTAGCACAATAAAAGTTTATTTCTTACTCATGATATGGGTCAAAGCAAGAATATTGGGTCGGGTCATTTTCCAGGCCAGCTGGCCCCTACACTACCTCTCAGGACTTAACTCCCTCCATTTTTTGTGTAGCATATTCTAATGCCTTTTAGTTTTCTTCTGAGTTTTCCACATTCATTGGGCAGAGGTTGAAAAGAAAAAGCTTGGAAATATTGATGGACTAAGCTTAAAAGTATCCTATTTCACTACTGCCCACATTCCTTCAACCTGAACTCAGTCATATAGTCCCACCAAATTGCAAGAGACGCCAGGAAATGTAACCTAGCTGTATGTCTAGAGCAATTCAGTCCAATGGAAATAAAATGTGAGCCACATATGTAATTGTAAATTTTCTAGTAGCTGCATTATAATGTAAAAAGAAACAGATAAAAGCACTTTTAATAATATACTTTATTTAGACAAATTTATTCAATTATAGCAATTGAATTAGACCAATATATTCAAAATTTTATCATTTCAACATGTATTCAATATAAAATTATTAATGATATTTTACATTCTTTTCAATACCAAGTCTTCAAAATCTGGTATGTATTTTATATACTTTCAGCACATTTAAATTCAAATGTTAAATTTTAATCAGAACTATTTATTGCTATTTACATTTCATAAAATTTGCAGTTAGAAAGTAGACTTGCAAACCCAAGTTCTTTCAAATTTTATAATAACTAAACTAATAACTTTCTTTTTTGAAATTTAAAGTAAAAATAAGTAAGTAAATAATCTAGTTCTTCAGTCACACTAGCTACATTTCAAGTGATCAATAAGCATATTGTGGTTCATAGTTACTATAGGACAGCCTATAGGTCAAACACAGGGCTTGCCAAACTTTGGTTCATTGACCAAATGCAGGATTAGGACTGTTTTTGTATGGTCAGAAAGCTAAGAATGATTTTTAATTTTCTAAATGGTTGGAAAAAAATCAAAAATAGAATAATATCTTGTGATAAGTGAATGTTATATGAAACCTGATTTTCACTCTCAGTTAAAAAAAAAATGTTTGCTTGAAACACATCCACTCCCATTCATTTATGCATTGTCATTGGCTGTGTTTACACTGCAAAAGCAAAACTGAGTAGTTGCAAGATAATGTATGGCTCCATAAACTTAAAATATTTACCTCCTGGCCCTTTGCCAACTATTGGTCTAAAAGAAGGAATCAAAGTTTATGAATACATTGACATCTCTTCCATCCTTATAATTACGAACTATATTGTGACCTATGGAGTCATTAGGGAGTACATTATGGACATTATTTTGTGTTTATGACAAATGCCATTTGAGATCTACTGAATGTTGAAGAGCAGAATTTGGAGTTCGAGGGAAATGAATGCAATATGTTAATGGAAAATGGGTTAAAGGATGAATTAAGTTAAAAAAAATAGTGAAATAATGGAAAATGAAAGGGAAAGTTTTATAACATTGACACCACACACTTCTAATGATAGAATGGTTGAGCAATGTCTTATGACAAAGGATACCTATGGTTGTACCACTGCATCCAAAAAAATTATCCACATGTTCCTGTGTACATCCTTCAGGTCCCTAATAAATTCTCTTTACCTGGAAAGCCCTTTCTTCCTGTCCATACCAAATAAACTTAAGCCTTCTGTTCTTTCTTTTGTAATTCTCACTTTACATGTTCTCCGTGAATCTCTCTGACTTCTGCCCAATGCCAGCTAGTTCATTCTTGCTGTTGAGAACCATTGTTAAGTCTATGCTTGTATTTTTGGCATTGTCCCTCCTCCAGCCACCTGACATCCCAGTGATCTACTTAGGCTCTCCTGTGGTTAATGTTGCTGAAATTATGGATTTCAGAAGCCAGGTCCTACAGTGGCTTCTCCCTCCTACCTATACCTTGAACATAGTTACATCTCTGAAACTGCATTCTATCTTGAACATATCTTTTATAGTCTTTCTTCTGAAGCATGAATGTAATTAAGGAAAAAAAATAAATTGGAACAGATGGTGCAGTTATACTATGCTTCAAGGAGCAAAAAGAAAAATGAAAATATACAGAATTTGGAAATCCTGCCTCATGTGCCAGATTGACTACTGACCTCTCAGTACCACTGCCTCTTCCCGTATATTCTCATAGCATCATAGGGATTTGAAATTTGAAAACCACATTTCCCTGACTTCCTGGCTAGTTGGGTTTATAGCGTGGGGTCTAACTGTAAGAGACACTTCTATGAGATTTAAAACATGGAGGAGAAGGAGAAGCCATTGCTGTTCTCTGATGGCTGAAGTTGGTAGAAATGTGGCCACCCTCTGTGGCCGAAGAGGGTAGTGAGCAGGTTTTCAAGACATTCCAAGTGAACTTTTTCAAATCATTGGCAGTTAATTTCTATACCTCTTGATTTCCTGGAAGTTAATAGGCTCTCAATGACTCTTGGCCATACAACTCTTATGATTGAATTTTAAGTTACTACTTCTGTTTTAAATTTCTTCCTCCTAAAAATACTTTTAGTGGTTGGTCTTTTATAATATTTTGAAATTTGGTTTTGTAGTCATGACATTGGCTTCTTTCTTTCTTATTCTTGAATTTGCTATGCATGAATTTGAACTGCATGGCAGTGTTATCCCCATTCAAGTCATTAAAGGAGTTCATGAATAAATATTTAAAATGTGTGTGTGTGTGTGTGTGTGTGTGTGTGTGTGTAAAGAGAAAGAGTGAGAGAGAAAGAGAGAGAGAGAGACAGAGAGAGAGAGAGAGAGAGAGAGAGAGAAACAGGACCCAAGGATAAAGACTGCATAGACCTTACAGAGATTATCTAGGTTGTTATTGACCTAATATTTATATGCCGTAGTCTGTTGTGCTCAGCATTTGGGGTAAGATCCCTTTGTAAAGAACCATCTTATAAAATACAAGAACTACAACATCCTTGTCCCCCCCCCCCCACCTACTAAATGCTTACAACACTTTAAATCATTGTGACGACTCAAACTAGATTTTCAAAATTTCCCCAATTACTGGCAGAACTACATCTGAATCACTATTTTAATTTATTACAAAGTCACCTATTTCTAATATTCTTAAGTACATATCTTTTCAATTTTACTCACAAAGAGCCTTTGTAAAATAATTTTTTTGAAATGCCAATGTATTATGTCTGCAGAACTCCTTTGCATACATTTCTGTGATGCTGTCCTCCAAAGTAAACAATGTCAGTGTGGCATAAATTAATGTCACATAACTTGTCCTCACTATAATCACAGCCTGACTCCTGATGAGCAGTCCTTTCTTTTTAATGCTTAAAATTCAATTTTAAAATTAAATTCTAATCTGAATTGAAACAAGATGCCATTTCTGCCTATACAATTAGGAAATGTTTAGAAGTTTCAATTCCTAATAGCAATGAGAATACAACAAAATTGAAATTTCATGTATTGGTGATTGAAGGGTAAATTGGCCCAAAATGGCTGGATGACAAAAACAATGTGCGTCAGTAAACTTATAATGTGTACTTGTTTTGACAAATTAATTCCATTCTAGGAGTCTCTCCTATCCTTATTGTCTGTAACATAAATACACATTTAAGATCAAAGGTGCTTATTCTAGTGCCATTTAAAACTGGAAACAACCTAATGGTCTAACACTGTGGGAATGATTACATGAATTGGGGTCTTCATATGACAAAATAGTATGCACCCATTATAAATGTGTTTTATGAAATCATCCCATCATAAACGATATCAAGTTATATATCAGCCTAGAAAATTGTATTTTAAGATATCACCTGAAACCATACATATAAGATATAAGCAATAAAAGTTTTGTATAAAAATACTTTAAAATATTTAACAATGATTCTTCCCTACCCATTTCACTTGGTGAAGGAGCAAAGAGGGCAGTACATGTGTTAGTCAGCATTCACTAGCATAGGTGCAATAAAAACAAACAAAATCTCAGTAACTTACAATACATATGTATTTCTTGTTCACATTACATAAATGTTGAGTGTTGTACCTTAAAGCACCCTCAGGCTCCATGGTCTCGATGGTTTTAAATGGTTTCCCTTGAGCTTGGCTTAAGTCTACAGATCAGGTTTAAGTGCCTTCTGAAAGAGAGTTTTCTTTCTGAGTTTTCCTTTGGCAGAAAGCGATAACACAGTGGGCAACATGATTCCAGTGATGTACCCCCGACGTGCGTTACAAGAATGCAGAAAGTGTGGAAACAAATCTGCCCCGCCTCTGAAGTATCACACCCAAGCCACTCATATTTCATTGACCAAAACAAGTCACATACACCAGTCCAAAGTCAATGGTCTGGAAAAGTCTACTCTGCAAAATAACATTGGCAAGGAGAGTAGTGGACAAACAATTCTGAACAAACCTAACATACTGAGGTGTGGTTTGTATGTTTGTTTTGTTTTCCTTTATATTTATTTACTTTTTGCTTTGCACTTCATTGTATTTTTCAAATTTGGTATAATTTACTTTTATACATGACTTTTTATGCAGTTAAAAATTTAAATGTAAAAATTAGGCATAAAACAAAACTTTACCTATGAGATGTACATCTATAATAAAATTCATAATTCCATTATCATTTTTACCTAAGTTTAGTAATAAACTTTTCATCTTTTTTGTAATCTATCTTAATCTCCTTTTTGAAAAGAGAATTTATTTTATTTGTCTATTCCAGTGTTCTGGACTATTTCTATTTCTCATAATTTATAGAGGGTACTTTCTTTGGTGCAATGAGATTATTTAAAATCACTTTAGAACTCAGAAAAAACTCATTTGTTGAAATTTCTAGATGGAATATGAACGGTTAGGTGGTCTTTTACCACTTATTTGTACTTGTACAGACAATAAAGTGAGGCAAAGTTATGTGTTACCCTTTTTTTGAAGATTTATTTATTTTTGAAAGAAAGAGAGATAGCAACTGCAAAACAGTGGGGGGTTGGCGAGGGGAACAGAAAATTTGAAGCAGGCTTTGTGCAGACAGCAGAAAGCCTAACACCAGGCTTGAACTCACAGACCAAGGCATCATGACCTGATCGCAAGTTGGATGCTCAAGCCACTGAACCACCCAGGAGCCCAATGATTATCTGTTAAATAGGAGAGGATAAGAGTGGAGATCTGGGGAGCTCAACAAGAATGAGAGATTTGAAATAAATTTCATGTGGAATAAAAATGATTTAATCAGAGACGAATGAGAAAACCACTGAGAGAGAAAGAAGGTCCAATTCATATCGTTCTTGTAATGACAGTAGTGCCCTACTTTCTGGAACTTATCAGTCCTATACACTATTCCTGAAGTCGCTTTGCATTTGGAAATTTCAGCAGAAAGCTGAAAGAAGCATCCAGTGGCACTTGCACTGTGAATTTATTATTTACTGTTTAGTTATTTTTCTTAGTAAATAGAAATTCATTTAATTCTTGGCATATTTACTACTTACTATCATTATATTTATATATATAACTCTAGGTTTAATGGCAATTTTGTTTACTTCTATTTATTTAATAATTAATTCATAGACCTTTGGGCTATACAAACATGATTTCAGATCCTGGCTTTATCAGTACCAGAGTTGTTGTGACATTTCAGTTACTAGTAATTAGGCAGTAGATCTTAATTATCATCAGCAGCATTATTTTCCAGAACAAAGAGAAACGCAATTAGAGAAAAAGGTAAATGAGTGTTTTACAAAGGATAAGAAATATGAGGATCTTGGGAGAGGTGCCTTATAATAAGTAAGTAAACAAATAAATAAAGGAGTTCTCTGAGACTTTGAACATCACCAGACAAATCTGCTAGTAAACTAAGATTGTAACGGTGTGCCTAAAACTGTTGGGAACATCCAAAACACTACTAAAAGTGGTGCAGAGATCACTTGAGTGACATAACTGGATTGTGACTCATATTTGATAGTGGCAAACTAATGGTTTGTATTGGAGAAAGACTGAACTGAAAGGTACGGTTGTCTGTTAGAGCCGCAGAATATCCAAAAAAAAAAAAAAAAGAAAAGGACTTATTTCCCAGCTACCTTAGAGTGGTACCTACTCATCTGGCTCAAGCCACCGCTTGCCTGCCCTTTTGTTTCCATGCTTTCCAAGCAACATTTCAAAGAGTAATCCAGTTTCCCAGGAACCACAAACTGGGATGGGAATTTTCTGGATAGAGAGACAATAGAGAGACAATGACAACTCTGGTCATTGGGAAGGAATATCTCTTTTGAAATAACCTGACTGGTGGTTGGTTTATATGGTTCTTTCTCCTATGTGCTTAATTATTGTGGGTCAAGGATTCCAAATTGGTGAGTGCTGCAGCACCGAGGGCACCGAGATATCATCCTAGCAGTTGCTTTTTGGAAAATTAATTAGCTTTCACTTGTCACCCCTTACTTCCGGCCCTTCTCTGTCTTCACCTATAAAATCAGTCATCTCCAACATCCCTACAACAAGCAAATTATGGATAGCTACAATCCTAAACTGAGTTGAGTAAGCATAATATGAAAAATCTGTCTTGTCAGATTTCCAAGCAATATAAAATCCCAGATAATTATTATTCCCTTGATTGTCTCGATGTGATAACATGAAAATGCGATGGGTGGTTCACAATCTTCATGCACACTGTAATATAGGTCCATAAGAGTAGTATTTTTGAGGTTTATTTTTCCTCCTATGTCACCTATTATTTGAACTGCAGTTCAATTTGAGTTATCTCAAAACCAGCGTTTGTTCTGTGATCTGAAAATGTCATGGCATATCCTGAGTTATAAAGAGCTGTAATATTAATTTACAATCTCAAACATATGCTGCTCACCAGGAAATACAAGAACCTCCCAGAGAATGTCATGGTCACAATACTAGTGGTTTAATTGTTTGGTTTTGCTACTTTAATTTTTCCTACATGTTTTTAAACATCTGGGAGTTATGTAAATCATTAGCAGTTTTGAGTGGGTTGTGTGGTTTACACAAGCACATTGCATGAAAAAAAGGCTTAAAGATAAAATTGGAAATGGGTAAATTTCACCCATAAAAGGAAAACCTTATAGTCTTTCAATGGAATGAACACATTCATAATTTGTAACTTTCCCACCACATCACTAAATCTTGGCACCGAACAGAAATGCCAAATGCAATGTTTTACAACCTATTTTTTTCCATAAACATCTTTCTTTTTACACTCACAGAAAAGTATTGTCATTTATGTGGAACAAAAAAAAAATCACTAAAATAAAAACATCTGGGAAAAATAGGCCAATATGTTAAGATCTAAGGGGAAGCATTCCTGCTTATTGTATTCTGCTTTTTTTTTCATAAAAGGTCAAATTCTTCATAGAACTTTATATATCTATTGTAAGTAGCATTCTAAGATAATATCTCTACTAAATTATGATTTCCTGTGCATTGCCCTGTGGTGGAGTTTTCTTATACCATTAAAACTTTCTAAAGAGTGTA
This sequence comes from Mungos mungo, assembly GCA_004023785.1. Taxonomy (NCBI): domain Eukaryota; kingdom Metazoa; phylum Chordata; class Mammalia; order Carnivora; family Herpestidae; genus Mungos; species Mungos mungo. The sequence goes on from PISW01017054.1 coordinate 8,943, forward strand.
AAGGGAACATACAATGTGAGTTAACAGTTGGCATGCATGTCGCTGCTTCTGAAACACCACTAGAACTTACTAAATCCATATTTGAACATTAAATGATGTCATGTCTCCTTGGGGGCAATTCAAAATGCCTATTTCAGCTCCAGTTGGATGCAATTTCATGGAATAGAAGACTACTTCATAAAAATCGAATACAAGTATGGTAAAGAACGTATGAAAAATACATGCCACTCAAGAGTCAGTGGATTATTTTGTAAGAGAAATTTGAAAAACGAAAAAGACATAGTCCATCTGCTATAATTTATTTAAAATTATTTGCAAGATTCAATTTGATGTTTTTAATTTTAAGTGTTTACGTAAAGTTTACGAAGCTAAGACTGTTTTTCCTTATTGAATAAGTAGACTTGCCTGTTTTTGTTGAATAGAAACAAATACTCAATAGGTTTCACATGAGATTGAAAAATATTTCATTATAACATTTTCCTTTTTGGACTACTTAAAAAAGTTCAAGAGTGGCTACCAGGGTTTTGAAATAAAATAAAAATCCAAGCTTGAAAGTCATACATTATGGTAGTGACATTTTTTGACTCCTCAAAACCCACTCCATCCCAAATGAATTGTCCTCAGTAATAAAAATAATCCCATCCTTTAGGAAATAACTTATAGGCATAAATATGTCTCATTTCTGGCCAAAAAGACAAGAAACATAGCTATGAGATTTATTCTAGAAAATATTTATTTATCAAAAGAATGAGACACTGGGAAAGACAATCACTTTATGCCTTTGACCACTGCTATGTTTACATGTGATGTCTGGAACTGATGCAGCAATATTGGGCCATGGCGGTAACCAGAGCTAACTTGATAGCACATAAAACCAATTCATTAAGGAAGTCAGTGTGGAAAGAAAAAATTAGTTTCCTGCACGACCCAAGCTGAAATACGTTTCCCTGGACTTTTTATTATATGTACCAAGGAATTTCTTTATTCTTTACGTTAATTTGAATTAGAAATGTCTATTACTTGGAAACCAAGGCATTTTAACTGATACCAAAAAAAGGTGAATTTTTTAAGTACTAAGGCTCTAAATTTTACTAGGTACTTTATGAACTTTAATATTATTTAATTATCAAAGAGCCATGAGTTAGAGGCTATTACTGTTACTTTAGTAATACTAAAATGGAGGTTAAGTGAAGGCAAACACCCTACTCTGACTTACGAGGTAGAAAGTGATGGTTCTCGATATGAAACCAAGTTTTTAACTCCAAACACTTTAACCTTATGCTTGTGAAGTTTTTCTTGATTTATATAAAAAGTTTGGGATAATTTCCATTTGAGTATTAAATAATACCATGCAAAATAATTTTTCTTAGTCTAATTTCTCTTTAACTATAAAACCCACAATAAATAACAACAATGCATTTTACTAGGCAGGCCCATCTTTTTCATAGGAACTGATAAATCTTATCAATCAATCTAGTCTTTTATATACAAACTATACAGTATTTACTATTTACCATATGTCTGGGATTATTCATGCCTGAATAGTGTGGGAAGGATACATATATGATACGCATGGTCCTTTCTCTCAAGGACAACACAGTGATGTATCTGATGTATCTGATTTGTCCATGCAGACCTCAAAGAATTCTTTCCTTAATCACGTATTGATACTGTTCTCCAGTATTGCCTTTTGTATGGTCTTCTGGTTCTCCTTTACCAACCAGTTGTCATCTACCCTGTCCGCCATCGAATTCCTATTACTGTTTTTTGTCCCTTCATATATAACCAGATACATGGAATTATTCTGTTTTAATTAGCCCTCTGCTACAAACTGGATATTTGTTTCCCCCTCCTGCCTCTAAATTCACATGTTGAAACCTAATGCCCATTGTAATGATACAGGAGGGGGGTCTTTGGGAGGTGCTCAGGTGCTCATGAGAGTGGACCCCTCATATATGGAATTAGTGTTCTTTTAAAAGAGACCCTACAGACCTCCCTGAACCTTTCTGCCATGTGAGGACACAGTGAGAAGACTGCTCTATGAGGAAGCAGGCTTTCAACAGACACTAAATCTGCCAGCACCATGACCTTAAACTTCCCTGTCTCCAGCACCATTAAAATGAATCTTAGATGTTAATAAGCCACCAGTTTATAATATTTTTGTTATAGCAGCCCACACCAATGATCTTCATAATACTTTTTAGAAATTTAGGCTAAGGATACTATCTTATTTTTATTGGTATCCTTCAGAGCCCCTAGTATTCATTCATTAAAAAATATTTATTGAGTGCCTAATGTATACTGGATATCATGGTAGGGCTCGAGGTTACAAAGATGAACATATGAAGTACCTAGGGGCACCATGATAGGTTCTTGGGAAGTTTTGTTGAATTTA
>PISW01017055.1:0-11334 GCA_004023785.1 Mungos mungo
GCTCCCTAGCCTTCAGAGAAGTCCCACAACACACTCTGAAATCAGCATGAATGGGTCCTCTGTTTTCCCTGATGTTGTATAAACTGCTGCTTTTATGTTGCCTTTCTGGGTAGGCTGCTGTTTCTTTAAGGGCAGTGACCCAGCTTTCACTCACTGTCCTGGCTTGCCCAGTGCTGAGTCAGTTGACTTTGAAAGCTCTAGGCTCCAAGTACCATTGCCTTTATAAACTCACAGAATTTAACCTCTCTGGCTTTTAAAGACAAATGTTAGTCTTCCTCATGTGAGCTAGCTCCCTGGTTCAAGGGCTTACTTCTCTCCTCTGCATACACAGCTCCTTTCTGACCTTCCTAACCTTTCAGATGCTGCTGCTTATCTATATTTAGTTGTGGAGTTTGCTCCGCCAGTCTTCATATCACTCTCTGGCTTGTTGACTTGGGATGTGGGGGATAATTAGTTGAAAATGTGGGACAGATCCTCCTACTCTTCTTGTATCATCTTCCCAATCTCCAAGAAGACATATGGTTTCTTCCAGAGATTCTAGGAGGTCCTGGAACATGAAGGGTTCAAAAAGCCATTTGGCTATGAGAACATGGGAAGACAGCTGACCTGGGGTTGCATGAACACTGAATGCAGTTTTGGCATTTAAAAAATTTAGTTGAAAACCTTTCGCAGAGTCTTTCTCCATGAATAGGTTCAATCCTCTAGCCTGGAGTCTGGATCAATGGCCCTTTCCCACCTCATGTCCTGGTCCCACCTTCCTCCTTTTCTTATGCAACAGCCTGGGGAGGGATGGTTCAGAGGAAGGGCTTCAGCACTGCAAATACAGCCCGTGTGTTGCTGATCACACCTGGGAGGGGAAGCCGGTCCAGTTGCAGCATAGGATTTAGAAATGCCCATGCTTCTTCCAGAAAAGCAGGCGGACTTTTGTTATTGATTGTCAGAACAAGTTAAACCAAGCATGTGTGGACAGCTCTGGAGCAGCTGCCACACATTATTCCACCTAGTGATCTCCATAGCTGTTTGGGCTATGAAAAGATGTCCTTTGGGAGTGGACATTCACACGTGAAATATAACAAATGTGGAGGTATCCTCACTGTCGAACATCATTTTCTTGCTGATGGGATCAGAAAGCTTGTTAGTTGCTAGAATAAACATGCTCTGATGAGTTGAATGAAAACTAGCATATGGGCCTATTTTTGGAACAAACAATTTAGAAGCACATTTAGGTATGCCTTTTGTTAATTAAACAATATTTGATAAAATGGAAAAGCCAGTAATATCACACAGCTTCAGAAGTGAAAGATTCTACATATCAAGCTTATCAAGGTTCATAGTAGAGGAAATCAATCCTGAAGGTGTAGTTAAATTATTAGTATTCCTAAGAAATAATATGAGAGTCACCTGAATTAGTTTTAAGATTCAGATCAGTGATTATAAAATTCATTTAAAATAGATTCTATAAAGAACCAAAAACATATAATTGGCCAGCTAGGGGAGATAAAGGGTGAGGTGGCAGGCACAGAGCAAGGGGGAGAAAGAGAAGACTCTGTCTTCCTGAAGACTGGAAGAGTAGACTCCACAACTAAATATAGAAAAGAGGCCACATCAAAGAGGGTAGGAAGGGTGGAGACATGGTGGGGAGCGAAACAGAGTCATGGTCCATCTTGGGATGGAAGGAATTGTGGGTGAGGAGAGGGGAGAAAAATAAACTATCACAACAAAGCTTGCATTGGGAAGGAGAATCCCCATAGAATTTGGCTTTGAAACCATAGGGGCTGAATTTTATGAGTTCTTACAACCAGTGGGACTTAAAGCCTGGAATTTTAAAAATCAGCAGGCTTAAAAAAATCAGGCTTGGCTCTGGGAGAGCCAGGAGGGCATTAGGAAGCAAAGTCCCCATGCTTAAAGAGACAGCATAACAGAGATCCAGCCTAGAAGCAGCAGCTTGAAAAGTGCCAGGGGCATATGGGTGGGAGAGTTTTTTACTCATCTCAGAGGGTGTCCCAGAGGTGGGGGTCAGGAGGATTTACAGTGAGACTCCTCCAGAAACAAAGGAGCTGGCAGGTACCATTTACCACCTCTGCCCCCCAGCATAAACACATGGCCACCTGTGAGAACCAGCACAGCACCCACATTACCTACCTTAACATCAAGCCCTGATCTCCCATGCTTTGGCGGATCTGTCCTTTCCAGTCATGTTTGCCCGAGTCCTGATGCTGTGGGGCTGCTCCCTGGGAAGACCCTGCAAAGCTTGCCAATACATCTTCTGTATGCTTTGCAGGGCCTCAGTCCTGGCAGTGATGGCAGCAGCCAGTAACCTCCCACAGAGGACACTTGCACCTTGTTAAAACTGCAGGCCTCATCCTGCATGCTTTGTGGGGTGGCCCCAGCCACCCTGATCTCAGCAGTGGAGGCACATCCCCTTTGGCAAAGGACCAGTGCCACCTTTTAAAAATTTCTCACCCCACCTACTACTTCTCAAGAATAGGAGACATAGTTGACATTCCTGACACACAGAAATAGACACAGAGAATTAGAATAAATGAGACAGAGGAATATGTCCTAAATTAAAGAGCAGGACAAAACCACAGCAAGAAACCTAAGTGAAATGGAGATAATATGCCTAAATAGAGAATTTGAAGCACTGAACTTTAGAAGAGAGTGTAGGACATTAGTAAGACCCTTAACAATGAGTTAGTGACCAGGAGGACAGAGTCATGGAAAGTAATCACGCTAAGCAGGTGAGAGGAAAAAATTATACAAAATGAAAATAGACTTAAGGAACTCAATTACTCCATCAAGCATAATAACAGGGATCTCAGAAGAGAGAGATAAGGGGGAATAAAATTTATTTGAAGAAACAATCGCTAAAAATTTCCCAGTCTGAGGAGAAAACAGATATCTAGACCCAGGAGGCACAGTGATCCCCCAACAAAATCAACCCAAGTAAGACTATACCAAGATACACAGCAACTAAAATGGCAAAAACTATTGATAAAAATAATTTTAAAGCAGCAAGACAAAAGAAGTCAGTAACTTACAAGGGAAAACCCATAAGGCCAGCAGGAGATTTTTCAACAGCAACTTTGCAAGCCAGAATGAAGTGGCATCATATAGTCAAAATGGGAAATGGGAAACAACTTGCATCCTAATCTACAAGGCTATCATTCAAAATAGGAGAGGTAAAGAGTTTCTCAGACAAACCAAAGCTAAAGGAGTTCATGACCACTAAACCAACCCTACGAGAACTGTCAGAGGGGACTCATGTGGAAAGGAGAGATCATAAGTAAGGGTAAGCAGGAAGCACAAAAGCAGTGAAAATAAGCATATCGTAAAAGTAAGTCAAAGGACTCACAAAATAAGAGGATGTAAAGTGTGACACTATATGTCTGAAATGTGGGGAGGAGAGGAGTAAAGAATGAGCTCAAACTTAAACCACCATCACTTAATAGAGAATACTGTAGGTAGAAGATGTTATACACATACTTAATGATAAGCACAAATCAAGAATAAAAAAATCAGTAATCTTAAAAAAATAGAAAGGAAGTCAACTTACAGTGAGAGAAGAGAGCAAGGGAAGAAAGGAACAGAGAAAATATATGAAACCAACAACAAAGCAAATACAAAATGTCCATAAACACATATATGTCAATAATTACTTTGAATGTAAATGGACTAAACACTCCAATTAAAAGACATGGGGTGGTGGAAAGGCTAAAAAAAAAAAAAAGAAAACCCATCTATATGCTGCCTACAAGAGACTCATTTCAGTCCTAAAGACACCTGCAGTTGAAAGTGAAGGGGTGAAGAAATATCTATCATAAAAATGGATGTCAAAATAAAGCTGGAATAGCAATACTTATATTGGACAAAATAGACTTTAAAACGAAGTCTGTAAAAAGAAAGAAGAGCACTATATAATAAAGGAGACAATCCAACAAGAGGATACAGCAATTTTAAATATACATATGCACCAAACATGAGAGCACCCAAATGTATAATACAGTAACAAACATAAAGGGACTGCTTGGAAATTATACACTAACACTAGGGGACTTTAATACCCTACTTATATAAATGGACAGATCGTCCAAACAGAACATCAGCTAGAGAGCGGTGGGTTTGAATGACACACTAGACCAGATGGCTCTAATAGATATACTCAGAATATTCCATTCTAAAACAGAATACACAAGTATACATGGGACATTATCCAGAATAGATCACATATTAGCCCAGAGGAACATACACAACAAATGCAAAACCCTCTAAGTCTCACCGGGCATCTTTTCTGACCACCATTCCATGAAAGTAGAAATCAACCACAAGTAAAAATCTGTAAAACCCACAAATACATGGAGGTTAAATAACATGCTACTAAACAATGAATGGGTCAACCAAGAAGTCAAAGAAGAAATCAAAAAGTACACGAAAACATTTAAAAATGAAAACAGTTCAAAACCCTTGGAATGCAGCAAAAGCTGTTCTAAAAGAGAAGTTTATAAAAATACAGACTTACCACAAGAAATTAGAAAAATATCAAAGAAATAACTCAACCTTACAGTCCAAAGGAGCTAGAAAAACAAGAAAAACAGAAAATCCAAAACTAGCAGAAGGAAGGAAATAATAAAGACTAGAGTGGAAGTAAATTATATAGAAACTAAAAAAAATGAAACCAAGAGCTAGTTCTTTGAAAAGATCAACAAAATTGATAAACTTCTAGCCAGACTTCTAAAGAAAAAGAAAAAAAAATAGGATTCAAACAAACTCAGAAGTGAAGTGAAAGAGGAGAAATATCAAAAGACACCACAAAAATACAAAGGATTGTAAGAGAATATTATGAAAAATTATATGCCAACAAATTGAACAATGTAGAAGAAATGGATAAATTCTTAGGAACATATAAACTGCCAAAACTGAAGCAGGAAGAAATAGAAAATTTGAACAGACCAGTTACCAGCCAGGAAATTGAATCAGTAATAAAAGAAAATCCCAGCAAAAGAAAAAAAGCCCAGGACCAGATGCCCTCACAGTGAATTTCACCAAACATTTAAAGAAGAGTTAATGCTTATTCTTCTCAAACTATTTCAAAAAATAGAAAAGGAAGGGAAACTCCAAATTCACTGTATGAGGCCATCATTACTCTGATACCAAAACTAGATGAAGATACTACAAAAAAGACTATTATAGGCCAATATCCCTGATTAACATAGATGCAAAATCCTGAACAAAATACTAGCAAACCAAATTCAACAATAATTTAAAAAATTATTCACAGGGGCACCCGGGTGGCTCAGTCAGTTAAGCATCTGACTCTTGATCTCCACTCAGGTCATGATCTCACAGTTCATGGGTTTGAGCCCAGTGTTGGGCTCTGTGCTGATAGCATGAAGCCTGCTTGGAATTCTCTCTCCCTCTCTCTCTGCCCCTTGTGTGCGCGCTCTCTCTCTCTCTCAGCTTTAAAAAAGCATTCACAAAGATCAAGTGGGATTTATTCCTGAGATGCAAAGGTGATTCAATATTTGCAAATCAATGTGATACATTATTCTAATAAGTGAAAGGAAAAAAACCCTGGTAATTTCAGTAGATATAGAGAAAGCATTTGACACAGTATAACATCTATTCATGATAAAAGCCCTTAACAAGGTAAGTTTAGAGGGAACATATCTCAGAATAATTAAGCTCTTATAACCCACAGCTAATATCATCCTCAATGGGGAAAACCTGAGAGCTTTCCCCTTAAGATCAGGAACAAAACTATCCATTCTCACCACTTTTATTCAACATAGTACTGGAAATCATAGCCATAGCAATAAAACAAGAGAAAGGAATAAAAAGGATCCAAATCAGTAAGGGAAAGTAAAAATTTCACTATTTGCAGATGACTTGATACTATACATAGAAAACTTGAAAGACTACACCAAAAAACCCCTTCTAGAACTGATAATTGAATTCCAAATATGGCAGGATACAAAGTCAACATACAAAAAGCTGTTGCATTTCTATACCTCCCATTTACAATGGTACCCAAAAATAAGATATCTAGGAATGAACCTAACCAAAGAGGTGAAAGACTTGTTGTCTAAAAACCATAAAACACTCATAAAAGAAATTGATGATGACGCAAAGAAACAGAAACATATTTCATGTGCATGGAAGAAGAACAAACATTGTTAAACTACACATTTAATGCAATCCCTATCAAAATACCAACTGCAGTTTTCACAGAAGTAGAACACATAATCCAAAAATTTGTATGGAACCACAAAAGGCTCTGCCTGAATAGCCAAAGCCATCTTGAAAAAGCAAAGCGAAGCTGGAGGTATCACATCTCTAGACTGCAAGTTATATTACAAAGCTGTAGTAATCAAAATAGTATGGTACTGGTTCAAAAACAGATGTATAGATCAATGGAACAGAATAAAAATCCAGAAATAAGCCCACAATTATATGGTAAATTGATCTTCAACAAGGCAGGAAAGAATATTTAATGGCAAAAAGGCAGTCTCTTCAACAAACGGTTCTGGGAAAACTGGACAGCAACATGCAGAAGAATGAAATGAGACCACTTTCTTACACCATATACAAAACTAACTTCAAATTTGATTAAGAACCTAAATGTGAGAGCTGAAGCCATAAAAATCCTAGAAAAATATAGGAAGTGATTTTTCTAACATTGACCATAACAAAATCTTTCTAGATCTGTCTCTTGAGGCAAGGGAAACAAAAGCAACAATAGACTGTCGGGACTATATCAAAATAAAAAGCTTCTGCATAGCGGGGGAAACAACCAATATCAAAACAACCAAAAGTCAATCTAAATGGGAGAAGATATTTGTAAATATTGTATCTGATAAAGGGTTAGTATCCAAAATTTAGAAAGAACTTATAGAACTCAATACCAGAAACCAAATAATCAAATAACAAATGGGCAGAAAACACAAACCAACATTTCTCCAAAAAGACATCTAGCTGGCCAACAGACACATGAAAAGATGCTCAATATCCCTCATTATTGGAGAAATGCAAATAAAAAGCACAATTAGAATAGCTAAAATAAAACACACAAAAAACAACAGGTGTTGGTGAGGACGTGGCAAAGGGGGACCCCTCATGCACTGTTGATGGGAATGCTAACTGGTGCAGTCACTCTGGAAAGCAGTATGGTGGTTCCTCTGAAAGTTAAAAATAGAACTACTCTATGATCCAGCAATTACACTACTAGGTATTTACTCAAAAGATACACAAATACAGATTTGAATGGGTACAGGCACCCTGATGTTTATAGCAGCATTACCAATAATTGCCGAACTATAGAAAGAACCCAACTATCCATCAATAGATGCATGGATAAAAAGGTGATATATGTGGAATATTATTCAGCCATAAAAAAGATTGAAATCTTTCCATTTTTAACAATATGGATGGATCTAGGGAATATAATGCTAAGTGAAATGTCAGAAAAAGACAAATACCATATGATTTCACTCATATGTGAGTTTAAAGGAACAAAACAAAGGAACAATGGAGGGAAAAAAAACACCCTTAACTATAGAGAACAAAGTGATGGTTACCAGAGGGGAAGTGAGTAGGGGTTGGGTAAAATAGGTGAAGGGCACTGGGAGTGCACTTATCTTGATGAGCACTTTGTAAGACATGGTATTGTTGAATGGCTATAATATATACCTGAAATTAATACAACAGTATATGTTCACTATATGTAATACTGTATGTTAAAATAGAGTTCAATTATACAGCTTAAGAAAGGAACAACTTTTGGGTAGAAGGTGGCATTCCTTGGGGAGGTATGGGAGAACAGGTAGAGACAGGAAGTGGTTTGGGCAACAGAGTGTTGTGGGTAGATGTGCTGCCAAACCCCAGGGATGAGGAGGTAGGGGGTTTAAGAATGAGGATATGCAATGTTCAGCCTTTGGTCATGGGCATTACTGGGATTCAAACCCCACCTTGGCCCCAGTAAAGCCTGAGCATGACCTGGGAAGTTCCCAGGCAAACAGGACTCCCTTGCAATTCCCAGAAATCTGTGGAGGTGGACAATAGACTTGCCCACAGGGTTGGGGAATAGGAAGTCCAGAGTTCATTTCAATTAAACCTTCAAAGGCAGAGTGAACTTGATGGACACCAGGGTTAAATGAATTTAATAGAGGATCGTGTTGAGACTGGGATAAGTTATGAAACTGGCTTAAGGAAACACAGCAAGTTAAGTGGCAGGACTAGAACTTGAACTCTGGTCTCACAGCCGCAGATTTCTTATTCTACTGTTACCCTCTCTGGAACAGAAGCACAGCCCCTTGCTAAGTCAGACCTGAGGCTCTTGGAGACATACACTTGGGTGTTCTGTGGGTTTTGCTAGCATGTTAGGCTGTGTTTCAGAAGTGGAGATAAAAATGGGGATATCAATGCTTGCTATTTGCCTTGCAGGCACAATGACAAAAAAAGACATCCATGAGACATCCCCCTGCATTTCTACTGGGAGAATGATGAACTTGCTTCTCAACTTTTAGGAGGTCTGTGAAAATGCACTATTCTTGGTCTCATCCTCCCTCGCCTTTCTACCTGGGCTAGCATCACCTGAACTCTCAGACTTTCCATGGTGGGAGCCTCAGAACTGGGTGACACAGATTTGATGTAGCTCTTGTTTGTTTTAAACCAAAAAAAAAAAAAAAAAAAAACCAACAAAAACCATTTCTTCCTGCTCCATGTACCCAGGTACCAGTCAGTGATTATCAGGCACCTGAGCCCTGGAAATCCTACCATTTATTTTTTTTCCTTTTTTTTAAATAGTTTATTGTCAAATTGGTTTCCATACAACACCCAGTGCTCTTCCCCATAAGTGCCCTCCACCATCACCACCACCTCTTCCCCCCCACCTCAACTCTCAGTTCATTTTCAGCATTCAATAGTCTCTCAAGTTTTGCATCCCTCTCCCCAGCTCTCTTTCCCTCTTCCCCTCCCCCTGGTCCTCCATTAGGTTTCTCCTGTTTTCCTGTTAGACCTATGAGTGCAAACATATGGTATCTGTCTTTCTCCGCCTGACTTATTTCGCTTAGCATGACACCCTCGATCCACTTTCCTACAAGTGACCATATTTCATTCTTTCTCATTGCCATGTAGTACTCCATTGTGTATATATACCACATCCTACCATTTAAATGGCTACCAAAATCTTTCCAATCCTTGGAAGAGGACCTTGGGCCCAAGTCAGTGATGAGTTGTGGGGCTTTGGATAAATTAAAAAAATTTTTTGTTTATTTTTGAAGAGAGAGAGACCTAGGGTGTGAGCAGGGGAGGAGCAGAGAGAGAGAGGGAGACACAGAATCAGAAGCGCAGAGCCTGATGCAGGGCTCAAACTCATGAGCCTTTGAGCCGAGAGATCATGACCTGAGCCAAAGTTGGTGACTTAACCAACTGAGCTACCCAGGCGCTCTTAAATCTTTTTTTTTTTTTCCCCTTGCCTGGACCTCAGCTTCCTGATGTGCAAAATGAGGGGAAGCAGACCCTGGTCAAGTCAGTGGGTTACAAAGTGGTGTCCATAAATTTGGTAGTAGGAACCAATAAGATATCTCCAAAGTCATTAAAAGCCAAATGCTATCAGGTTGTTGTCCTGGAGTGGAGGACACCGAATCTCTGGCTTTGGGCCGGAATTACACCATTATGTATTAGCTCTGTATATGGCCTGCTGATCAGAAGTTCATTGGGATAGTTACATTCATGGAAAAATACACAAGTAAACTAACAAATTATTAGCTAGTAAATACAGTTTGGGAAACAAAAGCTTCCAAAAACAGCAGGTCTATGGAGGAAAGACCTGGGAAATATCAAAGGGTGTTTGGAGATCACTTAGATGATAAAATCTCTAAGATATAAGCCAAAGAAAGCATACTCCCTAGAGTGACAAGTGAAATACTGAGAAACTCAGGGGACACTGCACACCTAGCCAATATAATAAAAGGGCAGAGTATTCAAGGTATACTAAAGACTTAGCACTTACTATCAGGAGACAACCAAAGTCATCCTGGGTCTCATTGACCCCAAACCTGATTCGAGGTTGGTGGGATGAGGTATGGTGGCCGCCACCTGCTGGATTCTTCCAGAGCTGACCACAGAGCTCAGGAGCAGTGTGACATGCTGCCTGGAAAATGGCTCTTCCATTCTTTCTGCTTCCTGGTCAGCTCCTTCCTGCCACTTGAGGGTCTTGGTTGAGATGGTTCCAGTTATGGACCATTCCATCATGTTTGATGCCAAAGGGAGTCTGGCAGGTAGATATTAGTTCACTACAATGTCTGTTCCGTGGGGACTTGGATTTTTTTTTTTTTTTTTGGTGCCTCTTTGTCCTTTGCTATGTCTTGTCTGTGCCTTGTACGTGGTAGTTTCTCAATGCATGTGATTGATGACTGAATGATTGAATGCAACCCAGAAAACATGCTCCTTAACTTTTAAAAGACCTCTTCTGGGTCAGCAGGAGTCCTGTGGAGGTGAGTCATCTGCCTTCTTGGCTCTCCCCTTTCTGTTTTCTCATGGTTCCTGATGGACTCTAATGCAGGCGTGGATTTCTCTAGAATAAACCATTTTCCAGTTCAACACTGGTGATTCTGGATGTTCCCATGATTTCAGGTTCACACCCTGCACTGATCCCTGCAACACTGGGTCTGAATTCCTGTTTTTAGTTTTATTGCCTGCGGTAGTTTTCGATGGCTCATGTAACAAATTACCACAGCTGTGGTGGCTTAACCCAACACAAATTTATTATCTGGAGGTCAGAAATCTGAAATGAGTATTAAAGGGGTAAAATAAAAGTATCACCAGAGCTGTGTTCTTTTCTGGAGTCTGCAGGGGTCAATCCATTCTTCATCTTCTCGAGTTTTTAGAGGCAGCCAGCATTCCTTGGCCTGTGGCCGTATGGCTCCACTATGTTTCCATCAGCCTAAGGTCTGCTTCCATCACCACTGACTCTGATCTTCTTGCAGTCCTCTTACTTGGAACCTAATACGGGGCCCAGCTGGATAACCCAGGACAATTTACATATCACAACATCCTTAAATTTACCACATCTGCAAAGTCCCTTTTATAAGATAACATTCATAGGTTTAGAGACCAGGATGTAGACATCTTTGAGGGGGGCATGATTCTGTCTACTGCACAGCTCCACCCCATGGCTGGCACAGGGGATTTCCTGAGCTGTCTAAAGAATGTGGCAGGTGTGGCATGACCACGATGAGGGCTGCTTCTTGGTGTCTGCTCCCCATGAACTCTGGTCTATTCAGAGTGCCCACAAAGATGGAAGAGAGCCTGGGTCAATGCTCTTGGGTGTGACTG
>PISW01017056.1:0-11331 GCA_004023785.1 Mungos mungo
TGGGCTCTGTTGCTGGGCTACTGGCACTTGGATTCTAGCCCTGCCACTAAAGTCTTATACGATCGCTCTGAGTGTCTCAGTTTCCTGGGGAAGAGAGGACGATGACAAGCCTGTAAGTCAATGAGTTAATATACATTTAGATCAGTGATTAGAATAGATCAAGTGCTACATAAAAATTAGCACTCATTTTTGTTCAAAACGACCATGAAAGGTAAATGTTTGGTAGACTGTAATAAGTTTCTCACAGTAATTGGAAGAAAAATTCAACAGAGTTGGTCTAAAAAGGAATCCTCCTTATGGATATTCCCTGATCCCATACTGCCCCCATGGGCTGCATCTGCCCCATGTGGTATCATTCCTGGTACAGGGTCACCATTCTGGTGGAGAGCAAAATACCTAAGTGATGACGTCTCTCTGCTTTCCCCATCTAAGAGCCGATGTTCTATGAAAACTATAATTCCTACAAAGCACTCAAGAATGACTTCGATTACAGACAGCCACAGCTTTGAGGCACCTGGCAGGTACCAGACATTTGACACTACAGGAGCTAAGCCTGATACACTGCTAATTTCCTGGGTAGACCCCGACCAGAATCCTACTGGCTTCATCACATGAGGACAGAACACAGTGCGTATGAACTGGTCTTCTGAAGTTCTTTCAGATACAATGGTGATGCCCAGAAGGCAGAATGATGGGAAGGTGACAATGGGAAGGAGACTGGTCTGAATAACCAAGCATTTAGAAGAGTGTTGGTCTTCTTATTGGAATAAGCAAGGTCCTGGAGGCCCCTGCCGTACCACATATTAACCCTTTATTTTCTGGCACATGGGAAAGTCAAGGGAAATTTCTGGAGGGAGGCTGTGATAACTAGGGAGCAATTAACGGGTCTCAAGACAAAGTTTTATTAACTAACCAGCGTAGAAGTATTTCAACCAATTTTCATAATCAGTAGTGTTGTACTGATATATAACACCTAAATATCGGCTCTGGTTTGGAAGATCACAGGAACCTATTTTGCACCAGTTAGAGAACTACATGGTTGTAAACTGTTGCCCACAAACAGAATTAAGCAAATTTTAGGTGTGCACAACCAGAAACGCACAGCATGACTGGAAGAGAAAGGTGGGGATTAGAATGTTCCCTATAGCCAATAAATTAGTAACATAACTTTGCGTATTAACTTTTATACTTATATTCACGTACCAAATTGTAGAAAGAAGAGAATTCCTCAAGTCATTTTATTATTTCCTGAATGTGAAAGAATCCAAATCTGTCTTTACAATGTTACTCACCTGCCACTCTTTCATCTGTTTCCCTGTTCCCATCATCTGAATATCTGGCAAAGTCTAAAGAATCAAGAGTACTGATGCTCCCAGCTCGATCTGTAATAATGAGAAAAATAAAATTATTTTTATTTAATCGTCAAGATAAAACACTAGAAATCATTTACCTATGATTATTGTCAATTAATAAAACTATGATTCTGAATTCTACTAAAACAGGGGCACCTGCGTGGCTCACCTGGTTGAGCATCCAACTCTTGCTTTCTGCTCAGGTCATGATCCTAGGGCCACAGGATCGAGCCTCATGTCAGGTTCCACACATGGAGCCTGCTTAAGTTTCAATCTCTCTCTCCCTCTCTTTCTCCCTCTCCCTCTGCCCCTCTCTTCTGCTCATGCTCTCTCTCTCTCTGAAATAAATAAATAAGTTCCACTGAAACAATAAACTAAGGTAAAATTGCTCACATCAATTAAACTACTTCATTTTTATTAAAGTTTATTTACTTATTTTGAGACAGAGAGCATGAGCAAGAGAGGGACAGAGAGAGGCAGAGAAAGAATCCCAACCAGGCTTGACACTCAGCGTGGAGCCCAACTCAGGGCTCAATCTCAAGGGAGATCATGACCTGAGCTGAAATTAAGAGTTTGGTGCTTAACCGACTGAGTCCCCCAGGTGCCCCTCAATTAAACTACTTTAAGATAACTAGAGTTTTCCTGCCCCAAACTCGGGCTAACTCCTTAACAATGCACACACAGGGCAGAGTGCAACCAGTTCAGTTAAAGACAAAAAAACCAAATCAAACAAAACAAAACTGAAATGAAATTTGAGCTACTATATCAGAGTTTGCAGACTGAATTCCAGAAAACAATCTCCAATGAAAAAAACATTTTTTGAAAACATATACCAAAATCCTGTCTTCCCAACACAGCACACATTTGTCCACCATACAGTCCAAAACTACTTCATATACAAGAACCAGTAAAATGTGACCCAGTGTCAAGACTAAACACAGAAGATAATCCAGATAATAGAATTAACAGACTAAGATTTAAAAATAACTACTAAAACTAAGTGCAGTGAAATAAAGGAATATGTGCATACAGTGAAAAAAGGAGAAAATATTAGCAGAAAAATACAGAATATTAAAAATACTCATGGAGACCCTAAAATAGGAAATTATCTGAAACTTAAAATTCTTTAACAGTTTGGTAACAAAATGGAAATAGTTAACTAAGGAAGGAGTCCTTCAAGATAGATTAATAGAAATTATACAATCTTAAGAACGGAGAAGAAAAAAAGACTCAAAAAATAAAAGCCTCAGGGACCTGTGGGAAAATAATAAAAGATCTGATAAATGTGAAACTGGGGTCAACAATAGGTAAGACAAGAGATGGGACAGATACAAATTCAAAGAGCTCAAAGAACATTAACGAAGATAAAGAGAACAGAAACGTAGGCACATCATAATCAAACTGCTGAAAACCAAACATGAGGAGAAAATATGAAAGGCAGCCAGAGAAAAATCATATTTTACATATAGAGGAACAGCAGTTTGAATGACTGCTGATTTCTCATAAAAACCCATGAAACCAAAGGTATTGGTTGGAAAGGAAGAAGTATAACTTTTAAAATTTTAAATATAAAAAAAACTATAGAACCCACAAAAAGATAATTAGACCTAAGAAGTAAGTTTCTAAAAGTTGCAGAACATAAGATCAACACACAAAATTGAAATTTTAAGATACTAGGAATGAATAATCCTAAGGCAAACTTTTTTAAAAAAATTTCATTTCCAGTAACATCCAAAAAATAAAATACTTATAGATGAGAAGATCCAGTCATGTTAGGATAGCAAAAATCCTGAATACACAGGTTCAATGGAAACCTTGCAATCCCTATTTAAAAAGAAAACCTTTGCTGACGTTCCCCTCTTCAAATATTAAGAAATTGATCCTAGAAAAAGCAATCTTTTTTTTTTAATGTTTATTTTTGGGGGGAGGGGAGGAAAAGGCAGAGAGAAAGGGAGACTGAGAATCTATGCAGGCTCCCTGCCATCAGCACGAAGCTGGATGTGGGCTTGAAACCCACGAACCGTGAGATAATGACTTGAACCGAAGTCAGATGCTCAACCGACTGAACCACTCAGGCACCCCTCAGTCCTTTTTGAAAAAAAGTTTATTTATTTGAGTAATCTTAAAATTTTTTTAATGTTTATTTTTTAGAGACAGAGACAGACAGAAGGTGAGCAAGGGAGGGGGCAGAGAGAGATGGAGACAGAATCTGAAGCAGGCTCCAGGCTCTGAGCTGTCACCACAAAACCTGATGCGGGGCTTGAACCCACAAACTGTGAGATCATGACCTGAGCCGAAGCCGGACGCTTAACCGACTGAGCTACCCAGGCGCCCTGTATTTGAGTACTCTTTATACCCAATGTGGGGTTTGAACTCACGACCCCAAGATCAAGAGCTGCTTGCTCTTCTAACTGAGCCAGCCAGGCACCCCCAAAGCTGAAGCATTCTTGTAAAAGAAGAAGGTACACAAAAGGCCAAAGAGTACATTGAAGGATGCCCAACATCATTAGTCATTAGAGAAATGAAACTCAAACCACAATGAGTGACCATTTCAAACCCACCAGATGCCTATAATCAAGAAGACAGGAAACAAGTGTTTCAGGGGATATGGAGAAAGTGGAAACATTGCTGGCTGGAATGTAAAGTGGCTCCAGCACTTAGGCAAAGTTTGGCAGTTCCTCGACAAGTTAAACGTAGAATTCCCACATGGTATATACCTTAGGTGTATACCCAAGAGAAATGGAGACCTACATTCACACAAAAACTTGCTCATGAGTGTTCATTCACAACATTATTCACAATGGCAACAAAACACAAATGAATCATATGTCCATCAACTGAGGAATGAATAAATAAAATGTGGCATATCCATACAATGGAGTATTATTCAGGAAAAAAGTACTCACACATGCTACAACACGGATAAACCCTGAAAACATGCTAAGTGAAAGAAGCCAGACATATAAGGTCATATATTGTATGATATCATTCATATGAAATGTCTAGAATAGGCAAATCGATAAAACACAAAATAGATCAGTGGTGATAGAGGAGAATAAGTAGTGATTCCTAGTGGATATAGGATTTCTTTTAGGGGTGATGAAAATACAGAATAACAATGATCGCACAATTTGTAAATACACTAAAACTACTGAATTGTACCCTTTAAAATAGTGAATTTTGGGTATATGAATTACCTTACTTTAATAAAAAGACAAAAAAATTCCATTGTTGGTCAAGATGTTGAAAAATTGGGAAAATCTCATATATTGCTGGTAGGAATGTAAAATGGTGCAGCCACTTTGGAAAACAGCTGGCAATTCTTCAGAAGGCTAAACATTGGAGTTACCATATGACCAAAGCCAATTCCTCTTCTATCCAAGACAAATGAAAATGTACGTCCACACAAAAGCTTGTATGCGATTGTTGACATCAGCATTACGCACAATGGCAAAAAGGTGGAAAGAACAAAATGCCCATTAACTGATGAATAGAGAAATAAGACGTAGCATATATACCCATACGACTGAATATTAGTCAGCAGTAAAAAGGACTGAAATACTGATACATGCTATAACATGATGGAGCTTGAATATATGCTACGTGAAAAGAAGCCAGCCACAAAAGAACCACATATTACATGTAAGAAATGTACTAAATAGGCAAATCTATAGAGGCAGAAAGTAGATTAAGTAATTTCCCAGGGCTGTAGGGTGGAGGTGAATAGGATGTGTGATAATCGGTGAGAAACTTCTTTTTGGGGTGATGAATATGATCTAAAATTAGATTAGGAGATGGTTGCACAACTCTATAGATATATTAAAAACACCCTGAATCATATACTCTAGAGGGTGAATTTGAAAATACTTAAATTCTGTCTAAATAAAACTATTAATTAAAAAAAACGAACTTTGGAGTTGCAATGAGAAAAAAGTGCAATTTAAATTCTGTATTCAACAAAAACATCCTTCCAAAATGAAGGCAAGATAAATGTAATCAGTTCCCTAAATATTTTTCACAAAGGTTTTTGTGCCTCAAGATGCTCCTAAGAAGAGCTTAAAAAAAGAAACAAAAATAGGTGTGTGTGTGTGTGTGTGTAATCTCAGAGTTTTTTTTTTTTTAATTAAAAAATTTTTTTCACTGTTTATTTTTGAGAGAGAGAGACACAGCACAAACAAGGGAAGGGCAGAGAGAGAGACACACACACACAATCTGAAGCAGGTCCAAGCTCTGAGCTGTCATCACAGAATCCGACATGGGGATCAAACTCATGAAACACGGGATCGTGACCTGAGCTGAAGTTGAACCCTTAACTGACTGAGCCACCCAGGTATCCCTATTCTCAGGTTTTATAGTGCACATCAGTATATCAAAGAATCATAAAAGTCATGAGGTAAAACAAAATAAGACAGCTTTTCCCCAAATCATTTATCCAATACATTCCTTTTCTGAATATCTATTTATTATCACAAGGAGATAATGTTACCTAGAACACAGTTTGAAAAATGTTAAAGTGCTTTCCCTATTTTCTATAATTTAAAAACATTCATTTGTTAAAGGAAATGGTGTGTTAAAACAGGGGTTGGCCAGCCAACACCTGAGCCAAATGTGGCCTGAGGCCTGTTTTCATAGGATCCCCACACTAGGGGTAGTTTTAATGTTTATCATTTATTCATTCACTAAACACATATGAAACACCATAATCTGTCCCAGGTACTGTTGTAGATTCTGGGTACAGACCAGTGAAAAAACAGATAAAGACACAGTATGCCAAAAGACCAAGTACTATGCAGAAAAGTAAAACAGCAGAAAAGGAAAAATTAATTTATATAAAAATCTCAACTCTTATTAGATCTCTGTGATGTAGCTGGTTTTTTTGTTGTTTGTTTTTTTATATACAACTGTCGTGTCTCTTGGATCCCGCTTCATTATCAGTGACTCCCAGATTTATGGAGCTGTGGAAAGCTTCAACCAGAAAATATTTAAAAAAAAATGTTTTTAATGTTTATTTACTTTTGAGAGAGAGAGAGAGAGAGAGAGAGAATGAGGGAGGAGCAGAACGAGAGGGAGACAGAATCTGAAGCTGGGGTCGAACTCACAGACCGTGAGATCACGACCTGAGCTGACGTCTGATGCTCCACCTACTGAGCCCCCCAGGTG
This sequence comes from Mungos mungo, assembly GCA_004023785.1. NCBI lineage: Eukaryota > Metazoa > Chordata > Mammalia > Carnivora > Herpestidae > Mungos > Mungos mungo. The sequence goes on from PISW01017056.1 coordinate 6,513, forward strand.
CCCCAATCAGAAAATATTTTAAACTGAGCCCTAAAGAATAAATGTCCACCGAGTCAACTAATGAGGGGAAGAACAAACAAGTATACGGGGTTTTCAAAGTAGAGGCCTAGTGTAAGTAGTAAGATTTGCGGGTACAGAAGCTCCAACGGGTCAGGCAGGCAGCAAGGCCATTTTGTAATAGTGTACTGGAAGGAACCGGGTATAAAATACATCAATAAAATCGATTTTACAAAGGAATATATTTCTCTTATCAAACTGTACACTTACCCATGCAGAACTGGCTTTTCAAGGAAGCTTTTCAAGGAAGGTGGTTCCTGCCTAGTAAACACCAGCTCAGCTTTCTACTCTTCCCAACATAGTACACAACTGCCTAGCTTTCCTCCTCAGAGCACACTGTAGGCTTTCGCAAGTGTTGGGGCCATCATAAAAATATATTGCTGTTTTACTGTACAGGAAACAATAAAAAGAAATGAGGGACTCAAATATTCAAATTAGGGAAAGACTGAACTACACTTAATACTTGAACGCACTTCAGGCCCTATTACTGTTTGTCAGGCACCATGTTGAGTGCCCGGGATTCTGGGTCACCAAGACTGACAAGGTCCCTGTCAAGAACAGTCTTCAGTGGGAAAGAGAACACTAAGTAAAAAAAGAAAATTAATTAATTAATTAGATTAAATCAGATGATCAAAATGGTATAAAGAAAAGAAAAGAAGAGCAGGCCGGAAGAGGAGGTAGCTGCAGGCTGGGTGTAGTATTAACGTGCTCAGGGAAAGCCCTTCTCAAGAGGTGACAATGTCGTACAAGGGTTTCAGGCAGACATGGGTCGGAACAACAGAGACTGGTGTAAACAGCCTGAAACCCACCGTAAACAGTTTGAATTTTACTTCAAGTACAAAGAGAAACAACAAAGCACACAATTCTCAGAAAATCATTTTGGCTTATATATGCTAAAGGAAAATGGTTTGTAGAGCCCAATTAAGCTAGCCAGTATTCTGCTACGTGAAATACGCCAGAGAAAGACAAATACCATATAATTTCACTCATGTGTGGAATTTAAGAAACAAAACAAACGGGCAAAGGGGAAAAAAAGTGAGAGGCAAACCAAGAAACAGACTTTCAACTCTAGAGAACCAACTGAGGGTCAGCAGAGGGGATGGGCTAAATAGGTGACGGGGATGAAGGAGTTGAGCGCTTGTGCTGAGCACTGCGTGTGGCAGGGAAGTGATAAATCACTAAATCGTACACTTCAAACTAGTATTAAACTGTATGTTAACTGGGACTTAATTAAAAACTTAAAAAATAATAAAATGAAAAATTTTATAAAAGCCTAATACAGTCACATAGGTAAGAGATTATCAGATTTAAACCAGAATAGTGGCAGTAGAAATGCAAGAAGTGGTCAGATTCAGGTTGTGTTTTTAATGTAGAGCCTTGTGTCCTGCTAGTGTAATGATGTGGGTTTAAGTAAAAAAGAGAAAACAAGATGACTCCTACAGACTTCATTTATTGAATTTGTAAAACGAGATATAAAAGATGAACAGAGGCGCTTCACAGGTTCTGTGTTTCAAGTGCACGGTAGTGCTGGGTGGAGTCCTTAGCTTTCACCAGACTTTAAGTGCCCCTAAACAGAGAACTAGATAAACATTCTCATGTAAGTGAAGGAATCAAAGCTGATACTTACTAAGGGTGATGTATCTAGCTAATGCAAAAAAAGGGAAAAACTAGAGGCTAACTCGTCTCATTAAAATGAGCCACTTTACACAGTACTATTTATATTGATATAAGAAAATAGATTATCTGTGTTGAGAAAGCACAATATGGACGACTCAACACAATTATAGAAAACAGATTTGGACTCCACATAGGGCTCCCCCATTTTTTTAGTTTGTTTGTTTAAATAATCTCTACACCCAATGTGGGCTTGAACTTACATCCCCAATATCAAGAGTCACGTGCTTTCCAACTGAGCCAGCCAACAGACACACCCCCCATCATCTTCTTTTAAAACAATCAGTACATGATTGAAATGACTTCACTCTTCATAGAGTATGTCATTACCAATGTATCTTACTTTTAAATTCCTATAAAGGTAAATTAAGTAAAATTCTATACGTAGCACTCTTCTTTAGAACACTGTGTTTGTATCCAGAGAAGCATTTAATTTCCTTACAATTAAAAAAAAATTTTTTATAGTTTATTTTTGAGACAGAGAGAAACAGCGCATGTGGGGGGGGAGGGGCAGAGAGAGAGAGGGAGACAAAGAATCTGAAACAGGCTCCAGGCTCTTAGCTGTCAGCACATAACCTGACCCAGGCGCCCCTAACTTCTTTACAATTTAATTATACCTCATAAACAATAACTTGCTATTAAGTTTCTACACAGCATAAACAAATGACAAAAAAAACCCCCAAATACTACAGTATCCCTCATTACAGCATAATTCCTATTATGCATGAGCCAAGAAATAACAAACAACAATAGTAAACACATAAGTGTCAAAAGTTCACACTGAAAGGGCACTTGGCTGGCTCAGTTTGTAGAGTATGCTACTCTTGATCTTGGGGTCATGAGTTCAAGTCCCAAGTTGGGTGGAGAGATTACTTAAGAAAAGTTCACATTAAAAATGAGTTGAATTCAGGAACAATACTCAGCAACCAAAAAAAAAAAAAAAACAAAACCAACTACTGATATATACAACATGAACTTTAATGCTTTATGATGAATGAAAGAAGCCTTATATAAGAATACATACTGTATAATTTCATTTAAGTGGCGTTTTAGGACAAGTAATACAGTCTATATTCAATTTACAGTAGAAAAAATTATAATAGTTGTTCTTGGAGTGGGGTGCAACTTGGGAAGGAATATGAGGGAATGTTCGAGAATGAAAGTAATGTATATACTGACAGGAGATTGGGTTATAACAGGTATATTCTTTGGTTGAAACTCATCAAATGGAACACTTAAGACTTATATATCTTACTGTCTTTATACTTACCTTGAAAGAAAAATATTCTAAATTTTGAGCTCTTATTAATGACATGCATACTAAAGTATTTAGAGGAAAGTACACTGTTGTCCACAGCTTAATTTGAAATGCATAAAAAGTAGGATGGAATTTTGGATAAACAGTGAGTGGGTTGGAAAAATATCTAGACATGAGACAAAGCAAGTAAAAAAAGTAAGAATAATAAAACTTGTTGAATTAAATATTGCTATGATCTGCTGATCCTAGATTTTATTATTAGAGTTGTACTACTAGGAAATAGCTATTATTATTGTCTATTATTGTATGACAAAAAAATTTTTTTTAATGTTTTCCCTCTACTGTTTGACACTGAAGCTTAGATAGTGAGAATCTGCCTTATCATGGAGGCTATCGATACACATTGCTTAAACTGTTTTCCAAAATAAGTATATACTGCAATCTAAATTCCAGCAGTAGTAATGTCAATGCTTGGTATTACTATTTTTAATCTCACCAATTTAACATACTGTAAAAGTATATCTTCCTTATTTATGTATCTGATTCCTGGTGAACTTGAACACTCTGGAAAATATATTAGCTATCTACCTTAAGTGTGTGTGCGAATTTTCTCTTCACATTCTTTGACTATGTATCTAACATCTAGATTTTCCTGATATATGTGTTTATCTGGCCATCACTGCCCCAACCAGAAACTCCATTTGAGCACTATATCCTCTTCTCTTAATCACATCTTAACTCCTCATTCTGATCTCTCCAATATGTGTATTATGCATAAAGCACTTACACCCAATGGGATGAACTTTTATCAGCCAATATTCTGGTATTGTGACATTAATCCTCACTCTTCTATTCCTGATTTTCACAGAATGCTAAGGATGATGTTGGTTGTGGGGTGCCTGGGTGGCTTAGTTGGTTAAGCATCTGAAACTTGGTTTCAGCTTCAGTCATGACTTCACAGTTCGTGCTTCAAGCCCTGCATCAGGCTCTATGCCGATAGCAGGGAGACTGCTTCGGATTCTCTCTCCTTCTCTCTCTCTTGCTCTTTCTCCAAATAATAAACAAATAAGCTTAAAAAAAAGATGATGCTGGTTGCTGATTTCAGATCCATATTTTTTTACTGTTAAGTATCCATCTAACATTAGTTTCCTAAGTATATCTTTCTCTTCCTCTTCATATTATGTTTAATCATACATGTAGACCCAGGTTAGAGCTGTTTAAGAACTGTACATTACTGCTCTATTATACTGTTATTATTTCTCTGAAATTTTCAAAGAACTCTGTATAATGGAAAAGTCCTTGGGGAAAGCAAACATACATACACTTTTCAAGTTGGCATTATTATGACCATTGAAAAATGTCTTCTAAATAGATTTTTAGTCCAAGCCAACACTTTATATTTTCAAAAAAAAAAAAAATCTGACACCTTTCTAAATAATAACAATGATGTCACAAAAGTACAAATCTGTTAATTCCTTTAAATTTGTTCTACTATGTCAGAAAAGAAAAACCCACTAATGAAGAAAATAATTTCAATTCTGACTGAAATAACCTATAACAAATTTTGTAAAAGTACTTTGGATTTTCAGACTAATACCAGGTAATATTATAGCTCTAAGAAAAATATGCTTCTTCAGATTCAACCACAATTCTTTCCCAAGGTAAGTGCCTTTCTAAGTACTCCTAAAAGAGAAATAGTTTGAAAAATGTAACCTCTTTTATTAAGAAAGAAGCTATCATATTCTAATATGAAGTATACCACAAAGCATTTCTTCAAATTCTAGTGTTGTGTAACTTCTTAATAATTCACCTTATAACTCAAGAAACTGA
>PISW01017057.1:0-11319 GCA_004023785.1 Mungos mungo
CGCCTCCCCAGTGTGACCTGTCACGCCGGCCTACCTTGTGCATGACGATCTTCCGCTGGGCGGGCTCTGCCACGTCGATCATCTTCTGGACCACGTAGTTGGCATACTGGTCCTTCATCATGGTGTATAAGGCACTGTGGGGACCGTCATTCATGGTGCACACCTCGTCGATAAGCACAGCGCGCTCCGTACGGGAGGCATGAGTGACACACTTCTCCACAACGTTGCTGTAATGAGACAAATCCAGGGGCCACTCTTAGAACAAACCTGGTTAGGCTGCGCTTGTCCGGCCTCTGCCCTGACCTCACAGTCAGCAGCAAGAGAGAGCCTGACGTTTTTGGAAGATTAAATCATCAGCCGTCTGGCTCTGGGAGCCACCTCTGCCATCTGTGACTTCCAATGTGAACCACGGCTGAGACCAGGTCTCGGGCGAATATGAGACCCAACCCACAAACAAACTAAGGGGTAACAAGCCCAGGCGAGTGAAGGGACTCACATGTAAGGCTCACGGGACTGGCCCAAAGCTGAAATTGATGATCATAATTTCAATACATAACCAAAATCGGTGAATTCTCTCCTCTTCTGAGCGCGCTAAGGTCAGGAGCAAGCCTTCCGTGTTGTCTGTGCCTCCGGTGCCAACCACGGAGCATGGCCCCTGAGAGAGAGGCCTGCGGACGGGAGTCCGGGGTGCACGAGGAGGGGCCACAGCTCTCACTCAATGACCTCAGGGTGCCTCTTAAGAGTCTAGGGACAAGAGCCACCTTACAGGTCTGTCAACATTTCTAAACACCTCAGAATACATCATCTTGGGAAAAGAAAACAAGAATGTGGCTCTGCAAGTCCAGAGGGGCCAGAGAGGGTGAGTAAATTACACCCGGCTGTGCTAATGGGTATTTACCACAGAGGAGCGACTGATTCACTCACTAAAGTTTGTTTTTAAAACTCAACACTTCTTTGCATCTTGTGGCTTTGTGGGTACGAGGAAGCTGTGTGATGTCAGGGGACTCATACGACCTGTATGAGAATCACACGGGCCGATTCCTGGCAAAGAGCCCCTCTGGTGGCTCCGTGGGCAGGCGCAGGCTTCGCAGAGAGGCCACGCCTGGGGGAGGAGCTGCTCCGGGGCACAGAACACTCAAAAAGAGAAGGAACTTAAGAGACCAGACCTAGCGAATGCAGCAAGTTCCTGGGTGCCCGGGTGGCTCAGCTACTAAGCATGTGACCTTGGCTCAGGTCACGATCTCATGGTTTGTGAGCTGAAGTCCCACCTCGAGTGAGCTCGAGCCCCGCTTTGGGTGAGCCCCGCTTCTCTCTCTCTCCTCTCTCTCTCTCTGCCTCTCACTCACTTGTGCCCCCCCACATACATACATACACACATAAAGTATATTTTTTTTTTTTAAAAAAAGGCTTTTTTTGTGACAATCCTAGAAGATGACCATTTATAGCCTCTGCTTGGGAATTTCTAATAATCTGGAAGCAATTGCTTTCTAGGGCAACCCACCATCCGGGTGAATGGCTCTGTTAAACGTTCTTTATTAACTGAAGCAAAACATGCTCTCTCCTAAAATTTCACCCGTTTGTCTTTTTGCCTCCAGGGACTGAAAAAGGGCAGCACACTGGCTTCGAGAGGCACCGTACAGCAGGTGCTGTGTGTCTTCTCCTCCCAGAGGCCAGGCCCGTGGGCATCTCAGTAGTCATGTAATGCTCACTAGAACAACCCCTCCTCCACCAGCTTTTACACCACAAGAGGGTGTTGCTCCGTGGAGTTCTCCGTGTTCTCTCGTTTGGAACACAGAGCTAATATATACGCTCTTATTAAGAAAACAAAATTCTCAAGCTAAAATGTCAAGAGCTACCATCCTACTAGACATTTCTTAAGATGTGCAGTGTAGGTGAAGCCTGGTGAGCTCATCGATCGAGCCTAATTAAGTCAAGAGCCTCCCCTTCTTTCCCCACCTTCCTTCTTATAGCACCGGCCACACGACCAGCACACAGGACTAGTCTAGTGTGAGCTGCAGGTGTGGCCCCGTGGAAGTGAATCTCCCAATAACCACTGGCTCCTCCGTAGCAGAAAGGGAGCGAAGACACCGCCGGGGTGCCTCAGAGAGCACAAAGCCGGTCACGGCCTCCAAACGTTCAGGCAAAGAAGTCCTCACTTGTCAGGACCGCCCGGCTGGACCGTACTTTCTTCCACCCCAGGCCTCTTCCAGCGACAAACTGGTCAGGGTTAGAACAGAACTTGCTAACTGGACTGGGGACAGGACACTCATTCATGTGGGGCCATGACCCAATCCTCAACAATGACCTGTCTTCCAAGGAAGCGAGCAGATCAATCAGCTACCACCATGGGATCCCACCTGCCCAAAGGCTTCTACCCGAATCCATGACCGATGGTGCTGCAGTCTTTCGAAAAGTGTCTTCTAGTGTTTCTGAACCTGCACTTCCCAGCCCATTTGTGGGTGGGGAGATCAATATAGTGATCTGGGACGAGCTGCTTCTTTTTTTTTTTTTTCTTTTTAATGAAACAATATTAAGTATCAGAATTCATCATGGACAACACAGTTTCAGTTACACGTGTGTGCATGTGCCTGTGCACGCAAAGTCGATGAAAATTTCACTTTTTATTCTGGGTCACCCTCAAAAATGTCAGAAAATCTATTTTATTGTTTGGTTCCTATTGATCTATTTCCAAGTGTATCAACTGTTTTCTTCTGTTACCTCTACTTTGTGGAATTAAAGCCACACAGTGAATTATATTTCAGATGATTTATTTTCCTATTATAAAATTCCCATTTTGTTCTTTTTATAATAAAGCTTCTGATTCTCTACTAACATATCTTTTCATTCATTCCAACCATGTCTTCCTTTACATCTTTGTAACTGAAATGGCTGCTTTATGAGCATTCTCTGCTAACTCTAATATCAGGGTGGTCTGCAACTAGCTGGAGTTATTTTTCTTTTTCTATTTACTCCTTTTTCTTGAATATAGGCCAACGGCACATTTTCCTGTTTTCTTGACATAATGAATGATACGCTGTAGAAACTGAGTTGTGTTACATTCCTCCAAGGAGATTACATCCCTCACTCCTTTTTTCAGTACAGCTAACTTGGCTGAGCTCAACCGCAAGCTTGGCCCGTGCAAGAGGAATCTCAGTTCAGTTCTTTCAGGTCCTTCACCCTGAGCCGGGCTGCCTCAAGTTCAGCCCATGCAAACAAATGTGATTGAGGAGTCACCCAGGTACTTGGGAAGTTTAAATGTGAGCCTCCCCCTCCTGGGTTCTCTTCCTTCCCAGGATTTCTTCTCTGTCACTTTGTCACTCTCACTGCCAAGTCCTAATTCCACCTTCTGAAAACACTAGAGATTTTTTATCCCAACTTTAGAAGCCCAGCATGGAACAGAATGAGAAGCGCCTATAGGCTAAAAGCCATTAAGATTGGGAAATTTCCTGATTATAGTCAACCATACTGCATTATAAATTTCAAAGTTGCTAAGAGACCAGATCTGAATGGTGTTAACTCAAAAAAAGAAATGGTAACGGGGTGCCTGGGTGGCATATCAGGTTAGGCATCTGAGCAGATTTTGGCTCAGGCCATCATCTCGTGGTTTGGGAGTTCGAGCCCGAGTCAGGCTCTGCACTGCACAGAGCCTACTTGGGATTCTCTCCCTGCCCCTCCCCAGTGCCTGTGCGTGCACATACGTGTGCTTTTTCTCTCAAATAAGTAAACTTCAAAAATTTTTTTAAACGAGAATTACGTAGGACATGTTGAAGGTGCTGGCCAGCACTGCTGTGGTAATCATGCCGCAACACATACGCACACCACCCAGACGCTGCGCGCCTAAACCCACCAGCGTGGTCAGCCGTGCCTCCATACCACACAACCCAAAAAGAAAGCTCTGGAGCACCTGGGTGACTCAGCTGGTTAAGCTCCTGACCCTTGATTTTGGATCAGGCTAGGAGCTCACAGTGTGACCTCACGGTTCGTGGGTTTGGCCTGACATCTGTCTCCACACTGACAGTGCAGAGCCTGCTTGGAATTCTCTCTCTCTCGTGCATGCTCTCTCTCTCCCCCTCCCTCCCTCAAAATAAATAAGTAAACAACAACAACAACAAAAAAAAAAAAACAGAAAAATCTAAAGGGACAGGAAGGGATTTCCCCAGTGCAATTACCTCCTTCCCGGTATCAATAAGCCTCCCCTCCCCCAAGCCCTGCTGGTAACTACCTGCTCTTGGCCACACTGTAACAGCTAATGCCTCCAGGAACGTTTTTGGCATTTTGTCCACAATTTACAGTTGTTTCTTATCTGTGGGAGGACTGGGCCCAAAGTAGCTACTCAGACATTACTGGGTCATAAGTCTATTGTAATATTAATTAATACTTATACTTTAGGTGAGATATTACATACACTGAATAACAAGTAAAGAAAAAGACAGTGACCCAAGGAAAAGTCCTAAGAGATTCTGCCCCTGCTTCCCCGGTCCTGGCAAGTGTCCAGGGAAAAGGCACGCGGTCTCCGAGCCCCTGACATGGCTAGGCTGCTAAGACACTGGGTCCAGGGGTGCTTTTGTTTCTTTTCTCTACTTGCCATGCGGCCGTGTTATGAAGTTTCAAAACTCAGAGATGAACAACTTAAAAACATCAAGGTTGTAGAGTCACAACTCTTTGGAATTTATTCTAAAAATCAGAGAAAAATATTCCCAAAATACAAATGACTGTATTCCGTGCAGGGGAGTACCCACATTCCACCCAGAAGACCCGACCACTAATTCCTTGGAAGGGCCATCGATTTCTTCTCCAACCACTGCTCAGTGTAAGTCACCTAAAACACCTTTCACCGCCTGGGAGCACCCACTGCACTTTACTCTTCCTCTGGCACGACACGCAGACCGGAAAAGAGCCTTGAGGAGCACTAATGTCCGCACCCCAACACGGTCCGCTACCTCTCCACGGGAGCATTTCCTAATTCTGAACAAGCAAGTTAATAAAATGTCCAGTTCACCAAAGGGCAAGACTTAAGTTCTTCAGAAACATAAACCCCAGATTTCAAAGTGGGTGCCTGGGGGAGTACAGAGTCACTAAGGACCTGCTTTGTTTTATACTCTCTAGTAGTAGAATCATTGGACTTTTTAAGCTGTATAGGTCTTGAGAAAAACATTTTTAAAAAGAGAATGAAAATTCATTCTTTCTCCCTAGACTTGAAATACTGTCTGATCATTCCTTCTGGAAAACAGAGTTTGTACGATTCAAAGCACGTACCTTGCAAATTTGTGCTGACTCAATACAAGTACATTGCCTCGGATTTCTGCTACAATTTTACTTTTATCCTCAGGACGACCATGCTCCAATACATGCTGGATTACATAATTTCCATATTGATCCTGTTTGAGAAACAAGAGAAATAAAATCTACGTAAAAATTAGTTCTGTGGATTACCTAAATCCTTATATTTAATTAACACCCACCTACCTTCCCGTATCACCTTGAGGGCTTGCCTGAACACTAATGAACACTTAAGAATTTTAAAAATGGATAGGGAGTGACGATTCTTCTCTATCATTACAAAACAGGAATGTATTACCAGACAATGGAATACTTCTCTATTATTTATGCTCAGGGATCCTAGATGGGTTCTTCAAAAGTACCAGACACCAAAAAGTAGGCCTCTCTTCTTATTTAAAAAAGGAAGAAAGAAAAGGAGGGAGGGTGTAGGTGGGAATAAAGAGCCATTTTTCTCTCAAACAGAAACTTCTCTCTAAGAAAAATGGGAAACCATGTTTATGTGCAAAAAAACAGACACCACCTAATTAAACAACATCACAAGCAATACAACTGATGTACTCATTCATCTATAGGTAAAGATACTTTAAGAGAATAAATGTGTATAAGAAAAGAGTTCCAGAGGCAAAAATATTTATTTGTAAGGTGTAAAAATTTAAGTGTGTACATATAAAACCTCTAAAAACAGACGTGCTTGCTTCCGCATGGTAGGATCGCAGATGCTTTCTTTGGTTTTGTTGCTACTTTCCATACTTCCTTTTTTTTTTTTTTTTTTCCTTTTTTCAAGTAGGCTTCATGCCCAGCATGGAGCCCAATGCAGGGTTTGAACTCACGGTCCTCAGATCAAGAACTGAGCTAAGATCAAGAGATGCTTAACCAACTGAGCCATGCAGGTGCCCCTCCAATTTTCTTGCACAATGAGTATTTAATATTTGTAACCTCACAGCCAAACAAGCAGCCAACACCAACAAAAATGCCGCTTCTGCACAGTACACCTACATGGAGAGAGTGCTCTGCTGGCTACTGGGCTAGTGGCAGAAGCAAAAGAAAGTATCAAAGCGAAAAAGAAGTCCCGTAACCCACTCAATTTCATTTGAAATGACGAGGTTACGACCCCGAGAGAGTAAACGGCCTGCCTAAGGTGACACGACCAGCCGGTCCGCGACAGGCGGCTGGCAGGCAGCGCCCTTCACTCCTGGGCCAGAGCGCTCTCCACCTCCCATTTTCATAAAACACAAACCAGGACGGGAATACGTGGAAACCTGCCCCAAAGCTTCAATGGGCACTTTAAACACACGAACATGAGCTCTTCTGGACGGACACCTGCGCTGGGAAAAGGCAGGAGCCCTGGGCGCCCGCGCCCACTCTAGCAGCCCCCACCTGCACGAGCTGCTCCGTGTGCTGGTGAAGCTCCTCGAGGATGGGGAGCGTCTGGTCGGGGAGGCAGTGCTCCAGGATCCTCTGAATCACTCGGCAGCCGTACGGGTGCGTGGACAAAGCAAACACCTAGGGCACACGAACAAATAACAAGGCCAAAAATGACATGGGCCACTTTCAATGCTTTGGTGTCATTCACACGCACATTATGCTGTTAATTTCCACAAAGACTCTGACAGAGAGAGAGAATTATTCTTAGCTTACAAATGAGAAAACTGAAGCTCCTAGAAGTTTCTATAATGTGCTTGCAGCCATTCCGGCAGTAACTGACAGAGCCGGGATACTACGCCCCAGTCTGACTCGAAAGCCCGAATTAGAAATATGGCACATTTGAGTTCTCTCTACAAATAGCAGGGTGTGTGTGTGTATGTGTGCAGGCGTGTGTGCGTGTGTGTAACCCATTTAACTATCGTGGGGATTCACAAATGTACATAAATTCAGAGCTGAAAAGGGCTTTTCCAAGAAGCCTAGAGGGAAACAGAGAATTAGTCGAGGTCATAAAAAACACAATTGAGAGTCCACAGTGTCAAAAGACAGGGTTAAACACAGAAAAAGAAAAGGGCTAGGACGATAAAATGTTTTCACATAACCAACACTGCAATCTTCTACACTGAATTAGGGTGTTTCTCCAGCAATGAGCAAGGAAAGCTTCCCCTCGCGTGGGGTCTGGAAGAGGACAGGCCTGTGGGCGGCAGCTCCAGACCATGGGTCTCGATTCTGGAACGAGCTGGGGCGGCCTGCGCCTCCACTCCGCTGGGAATGGGCGGCCTGGAAGCAGCGGCTCCCACTTCCCGCACGCTGGCCACGCGCTTTCATGTGGGGCTTAAACGCAGCCGTGTGCGCACCGGCCGTGTGCATCACAGTGCAGAGTCCGGTTCTGCTCACCTTTACAAAAATGCTAAAAACTCACAGTCTGTAACAAATTAACTTACTTCCCTCAACATGATGTTATTATACTGCGAAGCTTCTGCCAGGCAAGCATCTCAGTTTGTTCATTTACTTTCTGTCCAACCTTCTGCTGACCGCTATCTAGACGCTTCGGTCTTTTCTGGGAGAACTAGCGCTGGCTCACCTAAGTGCATCTCGGGGGGCCCACATGCAGACACTTCCCCGGGGGGCACACCAGGCTAGCAACACCACATCATGGGAAACATGAATGTTGAACTCTGAAAGATGCTACAACATTATTTTCCTAACGGCTGTGCTAAATCTATTCCCATCAGTCGTGACCAGACCCCACATTACTGCCAGGACACAGTGACTGACGGAAGAACAATGGCCTATCCTCTGTGTCCTTAGTTTGCATTTTCCTAACTAATAGAATTATGTTTTCATAGGTGAACTGGCAATTAGTATTTCTTTTGTCTGTTAATGCCTTTGGCCCATTCTTACACTCATTAGTACTGTACTCTTTTGATTCCAGTTATTAACTCTTCAACAGTTTCATCCTGAAAATATTCTCTCCCATTCGGTGGCTTAATCTTTTACTTCCTTTCTTGTCAATTTCGATAAATGTAAGATGTTAAAGTAAACAGATCTACTTTTTTTTTCATTAACTCAGAAAATCCAACCCCCTCCGCCATAGTTGAAGCCTGCAGTCTCCTTACCGCTGCTATAATTGGGCAAACCCCAAAACCTCAACAACTCTAAAATACCACTTCAATTTAGGCTTAGCAGTACACATGACTGCACCTGAAAATCTACTTGGGATTTACCATTTTTTCCCTTTAAAAACAAAAACAAAAAACCAATTTCACAGACCCAAGAGGATGTGTTTTGCTCTCTTTGTTCCACGTAGCTTAAGAGACTGTGAGGATGATGCTTCAGGAAAAAGAAATTAATGACAATAGCCAATTAAAGGGCGGTTCTGGAAAAATCATGGCATAAAAAAATAACTCTGCTTGGAAGCTGGTGCCAAGAGCACGGAATGGAGGCTCCTATGACATACAGGTAAACAGGAGAAACCAGAAGCTGTCTCTGGTGGGGTGGCCACTTGGGGACATCCCACAAATGCTACCCTGCTCTCTGCTCACGATGGAAACACCCACCACCTGGTTTCCTCTGCTGCTTTCTGAAGCCACCCACCTGCCCCTTAAAGGCATCGATGATGAACTGCAGAGACTGGGGCTGCACGCACTCGATGCACTTCTGCACCACGTGGTTGCCGTTCTGGTCCTTCACACACTTCAGGACGTGGCCGTCTAGCTCCCGAACCATCTCGTTCTATGAGGGGAGACAAGGAAAGAAAGCACCACCAGAATCACAGCAAGCAAACGCCTGGACAGCCAGCAGTCTTCCAGCAAGCACAGAGCAGCAGGTAAGAGTCTGCGGCAGCGCCGGGGGCAGTGCGGTTGCGGCACTGGGACAACACAGCGGCACTGCGGGAGGACTGCAGTTTTCCATGTCAGCGCATTGCCTGTGACAGTGGCCTGTCTGTAACAGTGCTCTAACTTAAAAAGAGAGTTTTTTAAAAATGTAGACATGTCTAGAAAAGAACGTGTATGAAGTACACTGTACTAAGAATTTCACATATAATTTTTCATGTTCTTAACATAACAACCCTGTAAGGTACTTATTAATAATGAGCAGAGTAGGGACGCCTGGGTGGCTCAGTTGGTTAAGTGTCTGACTTTGACTCAGGTCATGACCACGCAGTTCGTGGGTTCAAGTCCCACATCGGGCTCTGTGCTCACAGCTCAGAGCCTAGAGCCTGCTTTGGATTCTATGTCTCCCTCTCTCTCTGTCCCTGTCCCTGCTCGCACTCTGTCTCTGTCTCTCTCTCTCCCCCAAAAAATTAACATTAAAAAAGTTAATAATAATGAGAAGAGTCCATCTGTAGCTCACAGTACACTAGACATATCTCTAAGTATTTAACATGCGTTGACTCAGTGAATGCTCCTAATGATCCTATGCACTGGACACTGTTACAGATGAGGAAACCAAAGCACAAATTATTTGACTTGTTAAAAATCACAGACCTACACTGCCAAGATTCAAACCCAAGCAATCTGGTCCCTATGTGGTAAAACAATGTGGGTCAGTCATTACCTGTCAATTACATACTATCCTGCACACACCTTCTCCCCACAAATAAGAAGGAGGGGACTCTGAGAGGAATTAAGTAATGCAGTCAGGACTATAGACCATGACAGAGCCACAATTCTGGTTACGGGTCTGTAACTCCAACGTGATCTTCCCACAGGGCCAATGACTGAAGGACAGTGGGACAGCACTTTCAGGGAATACAGAAGACCAGACACTGAGTTACGTGAGGGCATGAGAAACTCCAGGAATGCAGGGGAAGACCAGACAGACACCAGAGCTGTAAGCGTGAGAGCACACATGGGTGCGCATGTGCAGAGAACACATGGAGGTGACAAGAGAAAGAGACTTTCACTGGATCCCTGCCTTGAAGCTGACCGCCTGCTGGGTCCTGGCATGTGCCGCCCAGCCTCCTCACCCTATCCAATCTCTGTCCATTCGCTCCCCTGTGCTGAACATGTGTTTATGGTGGGAACTACAAACCAGCCAAAATGGTGATGTTTACGAACACAAGGTCTCAAATCTCTGAGTTGCTGAATATGTCAAAGCGACTAGTAAGAGTTATCCCATTTATACTGTGGGGGGAAAAATTCAAGATTACAATGCCAGGGACCAAACCAGCAAAAGGCAACAGATTCAGGAAAGGTTCCTAAAGCAATTAATCAAATGTCAGGTAAAAATTGATTCTGGAAATATAATTATGGAACGGTAAATGGAGAATGATAGCTATACACAAAGACAAGGAATACTTTTAATCAAAATAAAGAGGAGATGGCTTCCTTGTACATTTTCTGGAGCCACTGGAGAGAAGTTCATTTCACCAAAAATAATAAACTTGCATCTAGAAGACAGTGAGCTACCCATACCAGGAAGAGTCCCACCAGGCCAGAACGGGGCACACAAAGACACTCGCCCAGAAAAAAAAATACATAGAAATATAGGGTAGAAAGGAAAACTCAGGGGAAGGACAAAGGAAGTAAAAAAAATTGCTGCAGTGTAGCCATCTAATCAGAAAAGAGAAAACAGTAAAATCTGAAAAGATGGAAACAAAATCAACAACTTAGGGGTGCTTGGGTGGCTCAGTTGGTTGAGCGTCTGACCCTTGGTTTCCACTGTCACGATCTCACGGTTGTGAGAGCAGGCCCTGTGGTGAGCTCTGTGCTGAACGTGACATCTGCTTACGAGTCTTTTCTCTCTCTCCCTGTCCTTCTCCCACAGCCACTCACACGTGCTCGCTCTCTCTCAAAAAGACAAACAAAAAACAACCAACAGTTTACCACAATTGTGAGCGAGGGCAAAGAGGGGACATGCCTGGGAAACTGTAATATTCCACCTGCATTCTCTGAGCTAGTGAGTAAGTGTTACACTCAGAATGAGAAACATGCATGTTCCAAAGAAATGAGAAAATTTAAGGAAGATTTCGCCCATGAAGTTTTCATCCATGAAAACCCCAGGAAAAATTAAAACCGGCCCTGATCTGAACATCATAAGAAAGAAAGTAGTAGCTGTGCCCCTGCTTCTAACCCCTCATGTACACACCACTTTACAACTGTGCGACTCTGG
>PISW01017058.1:0-11322 GCA_004023785.1 Mungos mungo
GAGAGAGAGAGAGAGAGAGAGAGAGACACGTATACAGTTTCCAGGTAGACGTGAATTTTGAGTGGATGCTATTCAACCCAGGAGAGCAGGTACAAAATTATAGTGGGTATGGCAAAACATTACCTCCATTTCCCTGGTTCTGTAACTTTGCCTACTATGTGGATTTTTCTATAGGAAGAAAATGCACTTACCCATAAAGACCTGGTCCCCTTGCTAGATTTGCCTTTTACTATAAGTTAATCATTAAATATTTTATTTGTTAGTTCCTAAAGAGGTGATTAACACAAACGTAGTAAGTGTGATAGAATGGAAACGCATCGTATTAGGACACACCTCCACGAATGGTTGCTATATTCTTATAGCACTTATCATTCTCAAATCACGTTAAAGCAAGTATGAAGTTTTACGGAGCTATTTTGCCTCTAGACAAATATGAATTGTGAAAACACTTACAATAGCATGTTCCTTTGAGAGGATTTCCCTGGTATCGATTTTCTACTTCACATCTAGGAGGATAAAAATGAAGATTATTTTCTGATGCTAGGTAAAACAAAATCTACATTCATTTTAAAATCAAGCAGGTCCTGTTAATACAAAACTAAACTGAAAATAAATCTGAGTCTAAAATCACACTCTTCACTGCTCCTCAGACCAGGGTCTGTGCTCAGATTCAGTACTGACCACCCAGCAGTTCACACCACCGCTAACTGATAAACAGTTGCCAAAGTACAGGAGACAAATCCAAATATAATAAGGAGACAAATCCAAATATAATAAACCTAGATCCTAGGTTTTTTGAAAACATATGAAAAACACATTTTTACTTTTGTGTGGACTCAACAGTCCTCTAAAAGTGAAGTTAAAACATTTTTCAAATATTCATTTCTCACTTCCTTCCTACTCTCCCTGGATGAAACTGATCCTGTTCTTTAAATACACGCAGGCAAAGGCTAACCACTGAGAATCACATTTATTTATTTATTTGTTTGTTTGTTAAACCCTTGAACATGGTTCACCAGTCTGGAGAAAAAAATAAGTTCCAATAAAAAAGAATCATTACTCTTCCTCCTTCATATCATTTATGAACATCAGCAAAACCCAGTCTCCCACTTCACGAGGCCATTCATACTGGCAGGCCCAGTGACTAAGAGCTATAACAAAGGGAGGAAAGCTTGGGTCGAGCTCTCTTCCCAGATAAATAATATGGGTTATTGTGTACTTTGATCCAAGGTGACTCTTAGATGCTTGCTTATATCTAAAATCTCTTGAAAATAAAGTCTTTTACTGGACCTGTACCTCATTTCATTATTGCATGCCTGACTGAGAGAAAGAAGGATTCATTTTGTTCTATTATATTTTTTTTTTTATTAAAGGAGCCTAGATCCCAAAGCTAAACTTAATCTTTGATTAGACATTTCTTCACATATTAGCTTTAAGGCATCATGAAACCAGTAAATATGCACAGCAGTGTGAACTATAAAATGCAGACAGAGCAATTCCTTCCTTGAACTGATCACTATCAAGGTCTGGATCACTGGTGACACTGTTACTACTGTTCTTTGGGGGGGAAAGTTTACCAGTGATGTATCTGCTTGTATAGGCTCAATGCTGCGATACTACTACCCATTTCTCTCTCTTAAGTCTCTTCTTGGGAGAAGGAGTAAACCTGGAACATGTGTTTTATGAGGTTTTCTGGCGAGGCAGACAGGCATATACTTCTTGGGGAACAATCTCTTGTTTCAACCTACCAGGACCCTAAAAACAGTTATTGTTAATCCCGCCACTGATGAACATGGAAACTGAGGCTCAGCTTGATTAAGTGATTTGTCTCAAGAGCACCCTGCTCAGTGGAAGCACAGCCATGTCTGTCTGATGCTGTTTGGGAACAGCATGGATGGGAACCCTAGACTCTTCCCTGGAAGATGTCTGACACACTTCATGAAGGAAAATGCTAGAATAAGGAGGGATGGGTTAAAAAGCCCATAGGATCATCTCTACTATCAGACCATTAAAAAGCTAAATAAAACACTGTCTTGGAATACCAGTTCTTCCAACTCTTTCTTGGGAAAGGGTGTAATCCCCGGATGTGACAAAAACTGAGTAGCAAGTGAGGTAAAAAGATGAATCCAAGTCGGGAACCAAGGAAATGTCAGACATTGAAACGTGAACTAAAGAGCCATTAGGAATTGCTGCTGAACTTACGACCTCCTCAGTATAGAGGCTGACCAAATTAGACCTGTCTGACGTAGAAAGGGTGAACTTCCAAATCTATTAACCCAGGGATCCCCCAGACCCCATGAAAATAAGGCACTGACTCCAGGTACGGCCTGTGGCAGGGGCCCGGGGGTATGGTACTCACAGCTGGCACTCGTCCCCCTTGACGCCCTTGGTGGTACAGAAGCACTTGCCCGTGTTGGTGTTGCAGAGCGATGCGTGCCCGTTGCATTTGCACGCTGGGGGAAGGAAAAGGAACGGAAGTCACAACTGGCTTAAGAGATTACTATTATCACAGACTTTTCCTAAAACACAGTAATTTTATCTGGATTGGATTTGATAGGAAAGACAGATGAAAATGAAAGCATTTAACAGATAAGATTCGAGTTTTTCAGCTAATAATTTACCTCAAATAATGTAAAGGCAACATTAAAACAACCAAAGTCCAGGGACAAGAAGGAGAGTGCTGGTTCCCACTGCTATCTGAAGCAACCATTTTGGTCTACTTTGATATTTTCGATAGATGGGATTTAACCATTATGACGGACTCCCTCAGTAAATATTTGTGAAGCATCTCCGGTGTGGCGCTGGGTGTGGGGACAGACACAGTCCCTGCCCCCACTGAGATGCTCTGAGCAACGACCGCCCCTGAAGGGAGGCTTGGTCTGGCCGCTCAGCCTCAGCTGAGGTGCCTGCTCCACAAAGGCCTCGTTTCAAATCCTAACAGGGCTCCGAACTGGGGTGAAGTTGCGACGGCAGGTCAGAGGCCCCACGAGGCTCGCTACCCTGGCTTCCTCTTCAGCTTCTGCAGAAGACAACTCCTGTTACCTCCGCCTCTAGCCATCCACAAATCACCTTCTTCATCCAACACATAAGCGTGAGCCAGGACATATTTTATATGCCAGGTGAAAAGAGTCTTTTGCTCAATACCTTTTCACTTTACACCGTGGTTTTCTGTAAATAAACTGAAGGCACTAGGGCAGAAGACAGGTGTAAAGTAAATTTTAAAGTAAATCCTGTGAAGAAAACTGTTGCCCAAAGAAACTGGTGAAACCAAACAGGGCGGCAGTTAAGAGGATGGATGCTGGAGTCAGCAGCATGGGCTTGCTCCTGGCTCTGCTGGGTATGGAGAGGAGTGTGGTGTGTTAGCAAGAAGCTCAGGCCTGACGTCAGGGTGTTTGGGCACGAGTTCGTTCTCCTGCACTTAGCTCCTCTGTAACGTTGGGCATGCTATTTACCTTCTCTAGGCCTCACTTTCCTCATCCATACACTGGGGATGAGCACAGTATCTACCTCACAGGCCAGCTGCAAGGATGATGGGAGACAATACATGAATGACATGCAGTAAGCATTCAAAAGATCAAGGCCATTGTCCTTCACTAAGGACTACACAATTCTAAAGGAGAACGTTAATAGCTTAGTGCCACTCATAACATTTTAAAATCATGCTATTATAGATTGAGGGTCTGAAAAAGAAAGCTAGCACTAAACTCTGGACAAGTGAACTCAAGCCCCACCAATGCCTCAGAGGATGTCATTTTCCTAAATGGCAGCTGCAGATATGGGGCTGACGGCACCTAGAGGCACAAGCAGGCCCAGCAGTCAGTCCCACGTCCTGGATGTGGTTCCCTGCATGGCCACAAGCTGCAGTGAGCTTTTAGGCAGAATGCGTGGTCTTGGGGATGATGAAGGTGTCCGAGGGAGCCCTGGGCACGGCGTCTTGTGTACATTTCCCACCCAGTAATGCCAGGTACTCTGAATGCTATCGAACGGATGAAGCCCAGTCATAATGAGAAGGAAAAATATTTTTACTAAATACCTTTTAATCTGAGCAACAATTTTTACCTAAGAGTGGTGGGAAAGGGCAATAGGAGGGTATAATAACTGCCCACATCTACTGAGTACACTGCTCTGACCACTTTCATCTCAACCCCCACCCTATTCTCCCCATTTTACAGATGAGGAGACTGAACCCCAGACAGGTGAAGGGATACACTGCTAAAATACCAGCTCTCTCCTGGCTGCTCTGGGATCAGATTCTTGAGGGCCACGCTAAGGAGTTTGGAAGTGGGATCTGGAAGCACGCAAAGATTTTCCTTATTTACTTCCTGCTCAGAACCTGAGGGGTCTTCCCAATGGAAACAAAAACAAAACCAAGTCGAAAAGCAGTTCATCAATCCCACTGGTCATTTAAAGAGTGTATTAATTTATGTTCTAATACTACACTCTCACATGTCTGCATTCCTAGCTCAGGGCCTGCATTCCCTAGCCTCTTTTATCTGAGGTCCTACTTGCCTCTGCTGAGCCTCCTCAGTGGGAAGAAGGGGGAAGCCCTGAAGACACTGCCCCCGAGTTCAGTAAGGTCCCCGGCACTTTCCCACTCCCCTCCCCTCCCCAGGTTCCCTTACAGGCTTCTTCGAGAGCCTAGAACCTGCTGTTTGGTGCTGACCCACCTGAGGCTCAACCAGCGGTGGGGGGGGCGAGGGTGGGTGGGCGAAATGGCCGAGGGGAATCAGAGCTTTCCTGGGATCAGGTTTAAGCCTCTTGTTTTACCACCACAGTGAGTGATTAAAGGCTTAACTCTTCCATTTTTGGCTCCTTGCTTTAACCGGCTACTCAGAGAGTTGGCAGCCCTGCTCACTCGCTCCCACGCTCAGTTGAGCTCCTGACAAGTAAGACAAAGAAATGCAGTATCCAAAACCAAGTGGCTTTTTTCCTCCTAGATATTCAAGTCAAACAGAAGCACTGTGTTCTGCTTGGTTTGCAGCCAGTAACCGCGAGGGATATGACTCACGCTGACATCTTCCCCCGTTGGTGGGATCCCCGTAGAAGCCAGATATGCAGGTCTCGCAGTGCTTGCCCGTGGTCAGGTTCTCACACTTCTCAC
Source organism: Mungos mungo (assembly GCA_004023785.1). Taxonomy (NCBI): domain Eukaryota; kingdom Metazoa; phylum Chordata; class Mammalia; order Carnivora; family Herpestidae; genus Mungos; species Mungos mungo. The sequence continues at coordinate 5,102 of PISW01017058.1, forward strand.
AGATGCTCTGATTAATGCATTTGCTGTGCCCATTGCACTGGCAAGCTGAAAGAAAAAGAATCTGAAGGGGTCTGTCCCTTGGTAGATAGAATAGGGTGGAGTAAGTTCCACAAGATTTACTTGCAACTGTCTATCACCTTATTACCTCTAAATACAAAATCATTAAAACTGGTCCACTGAAAACTAGTTTGAGAAATAAGATAAAAACATCCATACAGGGCTGGTCCTGGAAAATCAGAAATACACCACAGCAAGGTGAAAGTCTACAGTCATTAAAAAAATAATTTGCTGTTGTTTATAAAATAATATGCGGTCACAAAAGTAAATTTGAAGAATATAAAGAAGGGAGGAAAATGATATTCAACTGCACAACCCAGAAATCATGTGCACATTTGGAATTTTTAGTTTCAGTATTTTTTCCATACAGTTTAATACAGTTTGTGCTCATATTAATACTCAATTTTAATTTTTTAAAAATTTACAGCAGGTTACTTTACCATGTTATTTCATCTATCATAAATAAAACATAAAACACTTTTATGTTTAATCAGTTATTTGTGAGACAGAGGTGGGGGGCGCGCTTGCAAGCAGGGGAGGAGCAGACAGAAGGAGACACAAAATCCAAAGCAGGCTCCAGGCTCTGAGCTACCAGCCCAGAGCCCAATGCGGGGCTCGAACTCACAAACCGTAAGATCATGATCTGAGCCAAAGTCGGACGCTCAACCGACTGAGCCACCCAGGTGCCCCTATCATAAACAAAACTTTAAATGGCAGAATGATTTCTATGAATCATGTTATTTAACCATTCCCTTACATCCTGATATTTAGTTTGCTTTCAATTTTTCTCTTTTCGAAAAATAACCACTTTATATATAAAAACATTTCCACAAGAATAAGTAAGATTCTTGATGCGTACAGGACTTTCAGCTAGAAAGGTATATAAACCGTGGGCCTCTCAGGATGCTGTTCACTGCAGATCCCAGTGGGGCCGTCCACAGAGTGCGTAACCCATACCACTACAGACAAAAGACCTCATTCTGCAAATCTCTTTTCCCCCTCCAGCTTTACTGACAAATTACTGACATATAATGCTGTGTAAGGAGAACAATGCAGTGATTGATACACTTATAGATCACTAAATGATTACTACCATAATGTTAGCTAACACTTGCCTCAGGGCACATAATTACTATTGCTTTTTTGTGGTGAAAACATGTAAGGTTACTCTTTAGCAACTTTTGCAGATCTCTCTTGGTTGATCAACGTGATACAGGTTTTCACCGTGTCGACAACCTTCCACAGCCTCACATCTGTTCTGTTTACCCACCTCTTTCCTGATCCCTGCAGGTATTTATTTGCCTTGCTATATACAGACTGCAATGGAAAAACTTAAAAATGACTCCATCAGTTGGGAATGCACCAGAAATACTTGGTGTGGGTATACACGTTCCTGTGAAGATGAACAACTGCAGAGATGTCAAAAAGGCAAAGAACAACACACAGACAAAATACCCAAAATCATTTACCAATAAGATCTGTGTTCTAGTTCAAGATAAAAGGACTGAACACATGCTTCTCTCTCTCTTCCCCTTCAAAAACCCACTGAAAGTACAGAAAAAAAAAATGTAAAAACAAGGATAAAGCAACAGGAGTATGGGATAAGAAGAAAGGTGTTGTCACAAGTGTGTTGAGAGAGACTTCTAAAAAACTGAACAATTGCTAGAAATTATAAAACAGATAGTGTCTGATATCTGGTAGAAAAAGGGGAGTTGAGACATCCTGTCTCCTAATGTAGGAGGAGGAGACAGCCAAAGTGACTAGGTGCACTTTACCCACTGACACTTGACAAATCTAGCTGAGGCTGAGAGGCAGAGCAAGCTTCGGGAAGAGTGACAGACAACAGGAAGTACCTCATGACCAGCTCTGAGTCTGTTCAACCTCACACAACATTCAAAAATAAGCCCCAAATGGATTGTGGACCTAAATAGAAGAGAAAAATCCATGAAACCTTAAAAAGAAAACATAAGGGGCCACCGGAGTGGCTCAGTCAGCTAAGCGTCCAATTTTTGCTCAGTTCATGATCTCTCAGTTTGTGAGTCTGAGCCCTGTGTCGGGCTGGAGCCTGCTTCGAATTCTGTGTCTCCCACTCTCTCTGCCCCTTCCCCGCTTGTGCTCTGTCTCTCTCTCAAAAATAAATAAACATTAAACAATTTTATAAAAAAAAGAAAAAGAAAACATAGGAAGAGTACCTGGGTGACTCAGTCGGTTTAGAGTTTGACTCTTGATTTCAGCTCAAATCATGATCTCACAGTCCATTGGACTGAGCCTTGCATCAGGCTCTACACTGTCAGTGCAGAGCCTGCTTGGGATTCTCTCTCCCTCTCTCTCTGCCCCTCCCACCCCCAGTGCATCACTCACTTTCTCTCTCTCTCTTTTTCTTTCTTTCTCAAAATAAATAAACATTAAAAAAAAAAAAAGAAAACAGAAGTAAATCTTTGTGATCTTGGGCTAATTAGGCACTAATTTAGATACAACACCAAAAGTACATGGGATAAAAGAAAACATTGATACACTGGACTCACAAAATTTAAAACTTGTACTTGTCAAAAGATACTACCAAAAAAGTAAAGCGAAACCCACAGAATGAGAGAAAATATTTGCAAATCATACAGCCAATAAGGGACTTGTATCTAGAATTCATAAATAATTTTACAGGGATGCCTGGATGGCTCAGTTGATTAGGCATCTGACTTTGGCTCAGGTCATGATCTCATGGTTTGTGGGTTTGAGTCCCACATCGGGCTCTGTGCTGACAGCTAGCTCAGAGCCTGGAGCCTGCTTCGGATCCTGTGACTCCTTCTTTCTCTGACCCTCCCCTGCTCGTGCTCGCTCTCTCGCTCTCTCTCTCTCTCTCTCTCTCTCTCAAAAATAAAAACATTAAAAAACATTAAAAGAAAGAATTTTACATATCAATAAGAAAAAGAAAAATAATGCCATTTAAAAATGGGCAAAGAATTTAAATAGACATTTCTCCAAAGAAGACACAAATGGCCTGTAAGATGCTCAACTTCATCAGTCATGAGAGAAATGCAAATCAAAACCAGTGAGGTACCGTTTCTCACATACCAGAACGTCTGCAATCACAAACCAGACACACACGTTGATGAGCATGTGGAGAAATCTCAACCTTCTGGGGCTTCCAGTGAGAATGGAAAATGGTGCCACTGCTTTGGAAAACCCTGTGCCCATTACTCCTCCTGCCCACTCCCAGCCCTAGTTAATCGTAAAGCTATTTTTTGTCTCCGTATATTTGCTCTTTTTTGGACATCTCATATAAATGGTATCATAATAATATACAGTCTTTGAATCTGACTGGCTTTACGTAGCACGCTTTTTGAGGCTCATCCGTGTCAGAGAATACAGTACTTTGCTCCTTTTTGTTGCCTAATAGTATCCCATCATATGGATGTATCACATGTTGTTTATCCATTCGCCAGCTGACAGACCCTGGGTTGTTTCCACTTTTGTCTATTACGGATAATACTGCTATGAGCATTCACTGTTAAGTTTTTGGGTGGACATATGTTTTTAATTCTCTTGGGTATATATTGGGCCATATGACAACTCTATGTTTAACTTTTTGAGGAACTGCCAAACGATTCTCCAAAGTGGCCGCACCATTTCACATTCCTTCCAGCAAAGTGTGAGGGTTCCAATTTCTTGAATGTTGTTGAGCATCTTTTCATGTGCTTATTGGCCATTTGTGTATCTTCTTTGGAGAAATGTCTATTTCAATCTTTCACCCATTTCATAATTGGGTTTCGGGGTTTTTTGTTTTTAACTGTTGAGTTTTAAGAGTTCTTTATGTATTCTGGACTTTAGACTCTTACCAGATACTGCATATGATTTTCAAATATTTTCTCCCATTCTGTGGGTTGCCATTTCACCTCATATATTGATATTAACAAAAATGCACAGATTTAAATATTTCAGGAATTAAACTAGTAGATTAGAAACAGAATTATAGATCCTTTGACCTCATAGAGAGGAAAAAAGAAACAGAAAATTTAATTCAGTTTGGTAGAGAAAAAAACTAATTTCTTATTTTACATTTCCCTGGTCTGTTTCCTTGTCTGAGAATGACTTTTTTACATCCTTTGCCCACTTTTTCTGTTGAGCTTACAGAGTTTTTTTCTGGAGGACAGAGATTTATATACTCTGGATGATAATCTTATTTACACTGCAGATATTATATTCACCCCAGCCTGTCTCTTGCCTTTTACTGTTACTTACAGTGTCTTTCCCTCACAGAAGTCCTCACCGCCTTGTTGTCAGTGGCAACATGTGTCAGACTCTTGGAGAACTTCTTACCCACTAACCTCCTGGGGTCTCTGCACCTGCCTAACCTCTCCCAGCTGTTCTGGAGGACCATCAGCACACTCTTGAGTATTTACTGAAAGTCTGAATCAAAGGCCAATTTCTCAGGGTTGATTTCTCAGGACAGCCCTCCCATCTCATAGTCTATTCCTTCTTGTACCAATCACTGGAAGGAAGGGGGAGGAAGGGAACAGAGGGAGGGAGGGAAAGAGGGAGAGCAGGCAGGCAGGCAGGCTTAATTTTTCCTCTTGCCAAAAGGGATAGAGACCTTCGCCTCCCCTCCCCCCCTCCTTCAAGGAAACTCGCTTTTACAAATCCTTTCTCTTTTCCTTTGATATGTATATATATGTAAATCTCTTCAAAAACCTACATAAACCTCTTGTCAGCACAACAATCTGAGGAATGTTTTTCTTAAGGGCCTGGAAGCCATCACTTTGAAATGTAAACATCAAGAATGTCTTTCACCCTATCTCCTGTCACTGTGGGAATTTAGTCTGGGTCCATCAGTGCCAAAAAGTGACCACCTGCTGCTTGCTATAAAGATAAGTAGTTTAACTTTTTTCTTTGGATAAAAGCAATTAAGTAACACAGGCGGGCCCCCCAATTAGCAGGTAAATTCAAGATGAACTATGAAAGCAAATGGTGCCATCAAATCCTCTCCTACAAGGACAAGTCATCTTGAGAACATGTAAGTAATGGATTATACACACCTATTTAAAAAGGTTTCTGCAATCTCATTAGTGGATTGCCTCCGAGGTGTATCACAGTCTGGTTTAATGCTTATTCAAAATAAAACTGTTTTTTTTTTCTACATTTGTGAAGAGGAATTTCTGGGTTGGCAGGAAATTTATTTTTCATTTTTCCTCTAACAATTGCCACAATGAATTTTTCAGTAAAAAGCAAACTAGAAAAAGAGATGTCATATTAATCTTCTATACCATAGTATTTTCTATTTTTTTAAGTTTATTTATTTATTTTGAGAGAGACAGAGATAGTAAAAGTGGGGAGAACAGAGAGAGAGAGAGAATTCAAACAGGCTCTATGCTGGCAGTGCAGAGCCCAATGAGGAACTTGAACTCATGAAACTATGACACCATGACCTGAGCTAAAACCAGAGTCGCAAGCTCACCTGACTGAGCCACCCATGCACCTCAGTATTTTCTGAATATAGAAATTGGTATGTCTGAAGATATCTATATTAAACCATTAAAAGTTTTACCTCTATAAAGAACTGGATGTGATCAGAGGAATTCCAGTTTTTATTTCATCTACATCTGCAATATTTGTTTATAATGAACGTACTTCATTATTTACGTAATGAAAGCAAAACACCTCACTTGAACTTGTGTGTTTTCATTAATTGACACTGAAAATATTTTTCAGGGGCGCCTGGGTGGCTCGGTCAGTTCTGTCTGACTCTGGATTTCAGCTCTGGTCATGATCTTATGGTCGTGGGGTTGAGCCCCTTGCAGGCTCTGCGCTGGCAGCGTGGAGCCTGCGTGGGATTCTCTCTTCCTTTCTCCTGACTCTCCCCAGCCTACGCTCACTCACTTGCTCTCTCAAAGTAAATAAACTTAAAAAAAAAACCCAAAAACCAAATTAGTTTAAAAAATATTTTTTTCATGCAAAACAATTTCTCCTAAAATGAGGTTATATTTTTTTACTAAAAGAAATTAATATAAATAATGTAGCTTTAAAAGTTTTATTCTTTGTAAACAGGCAGCAAATGCTTGATTTTGGAAACTGGAGACAAATTACCTGGACAGTGAATGAAAGACCAGTTGTACCTGCCGTCCTCTAGGCACATGCTGGAATTGAGAAGGGGCTGCGGGTAGGAGCTTCCC
>PISW01017059.1:0-11323 GCA_004023785.1 Mungos mungo
AGTATTTGTTGTTTTCTGACTCTTAACACTTAGCAGACTGTTTTCGAGGTCTATGCATATTGTGGCAAATGGCAGGGTTTTGTCATAGTTTCGGGCTGAATAATATTGCACTGTGTGGGTCGCTAGACCACAAGTTCCTCCTCCACTGATGGACATTTAGGTTGTTTCCCTGTCTTGCCTGTCCTAAGTCATGTCGGGCCCAGCACCGGCATCCACAGGGGAGTTGCAGGATCCTATGATAACTCATAGATGAGGCCCGCCCACATTATAGAGGCAGTCTGCTGTATCCAAAGCCAGTTGATCTGAATGTTAATCTCATCCAAAACCCATGTTCACAGAAATATCTAGAATAATGTTGAAACACATATCTGGTTCTTTTTTTACGTTTATTTATTTGAGAGAGAGGGGGAGCATGAGTGGGAAAGGGGCAGAGAGAGAAGGAGCGAGAATCCCAAACAGGCTCTGCCCTGTCAGCCTAGAGCCCCACATGTGGCTCCACCTCAGGAACTGGGAGATCACGAACTGAGCCAAATTCAACAGTCAGACACTCCACCAACTGAGCCACCCAAACGCCCTGAATACTGTTGTGAAACTAATGCAATTCGTTTCACAATAGTCCATTTTCTTTGAAAACTAGGTACATATTTTTCATTTTATTAGAAATTTGCTAATGCATTTTGATATCTTTCCATGTTGTGAAAAGACATCTGTCTCTAATTGTATTATCTATCTACCTATCATCTGTTATCTATCCATCCATGTATCCATCCTATCTACCTATGTTCTTTCGATTCTGTCTATCTATCTATCTATCTATCTATCTATCTATCTATCTATCTATCTACCTGTCTGTCTTTCATCTACCTGTAATCTGTCATCCATCAATCCATCCATTTACCCATACATCCATCTATTACCTATCTATCTATCCATCTACTCATCCATCAGTCCATGTATCATCCATCCATCATCTTTATCTATCATATATCTATGTACCTATGTATGTATGTATGTATGTATGTATCTATCTATCTATCTATCTATCTATCTATCTATCTATCATCTACCTGTAATCTGTCATCTATACATCCATCCATTTACCCATGCATCCATCTATTACTTCTCTAACTACCATCCATCTACCCATCCATCAGCCCATCCATCAGCCATTTATCATCCATCCATCATCTTTATCTATCTGTCATCTATTCTATGTGTCTATGTATGTATCTATCTATCATCTACCTCTCTGTTATCTGTCATCTATCAATCCATCTTTCCATCCACCCATGCAACCACCCATCTATATATTATCCTTTTATCTACCTACCTATCCATCCTTTTATCTCTCTCTCTCCCTATCATCTATCAATCCTATAAATCTGAACAGCTATTCTATCTCCTTGCACAGATGATGCAACTCTTCTCCAGAAGAAGACTCCATTAGAGCCAAACTATTAATCTTCCCATAAAAAGTCTCCCAAGCGTTTTCTGAGCTCATCCTAATTTTGGATTCCTCGGGGGGAATTCCGAAGAACTGACTTGGACGGGCATCAAGGCCACGGAGCGTGCGTGTTTCATGTCCCTTTCACTTAAAACACAGTTGGCTTTAAAAGATGTTTTTGCAGGAATATAAAGCCACTTTTTAATTCAGTATTTCCTTCCTTATTTCTCCCAGGTGACAGATTCCATGCTTTGACGACCTTACCCAGATGTAAACGCTTACATCAAAGTTGATATCAGTGGTGATGCCAAGCCGTTTGGTTTGCATGTTTGTTGAGATTCTTACTTTACACACACGTCCCTGAATAAGCCAGCCTGACTTGGAGTCTCAGGATCTTCTTGGACTACTTTTTCTAATGTTTACTTATTTTTGAGAGAGAGAGAGAGAGAGAGTGCGAGCTCAGAGCCTGGAGCTTCACATTCTGTGTCTCCCTCTCTCTCTGTGCCTCCCCAGCTCATGCTCTGTTTCTCTCTGTCTCAATAGTAAATAAAAACATTAAAAATTTTTTTAAATAAAAGATAATAAAGCGAACCTTCAGACACATTTAGTACATCCATCAATTCAGACAAATGTGTTGTGTACCCATTTCCAGGGCATTTCCGTCCCCCACGGAGAGGCAACCCCATGCCCCGCCCGGTCCCCGGCATCCACACACCTGCTTTTCCGTGGAGTCACACATGATGGACCCCCTCTGCCTAGACTTCTCTTCCTGAACATCATGTTTTTGACGTCCATCCTCATGCGAGAACAGATCACAACTTTATTCTTTGAAAAAAGCAAAAAACAAAAAACCCCAAGGTTTATTGAAAAAAGGGAGCTGGCTGGCCTGTGCATTGTGCGGATAAACTGTTGGCGTTCTGAGCCCGGGTGTCCCCTTCTGGCCTCTTGAACCCCATGAGGTTTGAGGTCAGGTGCACATTGACAGACATCAGTTGGGGCTCTTTTTTTCCCCCTTTTCTGCATTCACTAACTTATCCACACACCCAATTGCATTAAGATGAGCCAAGGGCGCCTGGGGGGGCTCAGTCGGTTAAGCGTCCAACTCTTGATTTTAGCTCAGGTCACGATCTCACGGTTCATGAGTTTGAGACTCCCGTCGGGCTCCGTGCTGACGGCTCAGAGCCTGCTTGGGATTCTCTGTCTCTGTCTTCCCCTCTCTCTGCTCCTCCCCTGTTCACTCTCTCGCTGTCTAAAATAAAAATAAGAAGCAGAAGTAGAGACCCTTATCTGACTGAATTCCTGATTACACACCATTCTGTGTATTCCCCCAAAGCATGTCCGTGGTTCATGAGTTTGAGACTCCCATCGGGCTCCAGGCTGATGGCTTAGAGCCTGCTTGGGATTCTCTCTCTCCTGCAAGGGGCTCAAGGCAGGAGTCCGGAGGTGGGGGTCTTATTAGGAGACCTCCACACGATTCCGTGGAGCATATGCGTGTCTGCACAGATGCAACGCACACATCCGGTGCTTCCCGCTTTCTCTCCATGCCGGTGTCATGAAGATGATCTTGCTTTGAAGACAATAACCCACATTTCGATGCCACAAGCATTTCCATTGGTTCAGGGAGTCATTTAAACGGAGCTGCTTAGAAGCAAAGGAAAGCAGTGACCTCATTATCTCAGAAGTGACGGTTTTTAAGGATGAGGGTGGGCGAGGGTGTTATAGAAAATCTCGGGATTTTCAGAGTCAACGTAAAAATCCACTTACTTTGGGTGCTGTTGGTGTTGGTGAGTTATTGAAACACAGACATGCAGCAAAGTGAGTTCTAACTCAAATGCAGTGTGGCCATGGCAGAAATGATGGGCGTTTTTGCTTGTTTTTTTTTCCCTCTCTCTCTCTCTCTGTGTGTGTAAACACAGCCCTCGCACATTCCTACACAGATCAGATAACTTCCCCTTTGCTGATAGCACAGCTGACCCAGCTGCACACACAGCACAGACCACTCATTCCTTCTGGGGCTTAACACAATTTCCTTTCTTTTTTAAAGAATGATTAAATTGGGGCACCTGGGTGGCTCAGTCGGTTGAGCATCCGACTTCGGCTCAGGTCATGATCTCACAGTTCGTGGGTTCAAGCCCCGTGTCAGGCTCTGTGCTGACAGCTAGCTCAGAGCCTGGAGCCTGCTTTGGATTCTGTGTCTCCCTCTCTCTCTGCCTCTCAACCTGCCCCCCTCCACCCTCTGTCTCTCTCTCTCAAAAATAAATAAATAAACATTAAATTATTTTCTTCAAAAATGTTGGCACGGTTTGAAATGTCATAGAAAGAGCACCAAGGATTGTGTGGACATTCTTTAGATAGCCATTGGGAAAACAAAACGAGAATCCACCCGTTTATCCATCCATCATCCATCCATCCTTATTTATAAGTCTGTCTATCTATCCATCCATCCACACCCCCATCCATGCATGCATCCATCCTGTCTTTCTATCTACCTATCCATCCATCTGTCTATCCACCCACCCATCCATCCTTATCTATATGTCTATCTCTCCATCCACCCACTCATCCATGCATACATGCATCCATCCTGTCTTTCTATCATCTATCTATCTATACATCCATTCTTATCTATCTATCCATTCTTATCTATAGGTCTGTCTATGTATCTATCTATGTGTCTATGTATCTATCTGTCTATCCACCCACCTATCCATGCATGCATCCATCCATCCATCCTGTCAAACTATCTACTTGTCTATGTTTGTTTGTATGTATGTATGTATGTATGTATGTATGTATCTACCCATGCATCAATAAGTGCATGTATCCATCCACCCATCCATCCATGCTGTTAATCTATCTATCTATCTATCTATCATCTACCTATCGATCTAAATAATTGCATTCATATTTTGTATTATTATATTCTATTTCTTCTTATCTATTTACTAGTATATACATATACTAATAATTACATAGATGATAGATAGGTAGATAGATAGCTATTTGTAAATACACAAGTTATTCAAAATGAAACACTTTGAGGGATAAAATGGGTACCTTGGTAAATACAGAAATTGCTGTTTCAGGAATTAGCATTCAGGGATTGTCCAGATTCTCTTTGTATTCCTCAAATCGAAGCACACAGAGGGGTCACCTTGGGGACCGCCTGCCTTGCGCACTCTGCCCACTTGTGCGGCCCAGCACTGCAGAGCCCGTGTCCGTACCCCGGGCAGCTCCTAGGGTTCGCCATGTCCACTGTGGTGGCTCGTTGCTTGTCCAACCCCCACACACATGTGTCCACCCCCCACACACGTGTTTGCACACACACACCACACACGCACCCCATTTCCTGTCCGGGTGCTGGAACCAGGACCAAACCATTCACCTAACTCCTTAACTGAATGGATGACTCGGTTTCTCTGAACAGCGGCGGCAGAAGGAATTCCAAAAATCCGAGTGCAGATTTTTAACTCCAGAGATCCAATAAACACCAGGTGGGGAGTTTCCAGCTCCAGAAAGCATCTGCAGGAAGGCGGCAAGAGGCGACGTCCTCCTCTAATCTGCTTTGGCGTTACGAGCCATAAAACTGACATCCTGGAGAGTTACTGCAGCCAGACTTCCGCAAGCACGACGCCAATGGATCTGGTTCTATTTCGGGGCAAGGAGACGTAAACAGACTTCAGGACGGTGCTGTGCGGCATCATCAGAGCTTTCTGATACTTGCGGGTGGTGGGGGCGAACAGCTCTGGGTCTCCGGTCCAGGAACTCCCCACACTGATGTGCCTGTAAACCTACATTCCGTCTCCCTGCTGGGTTCTCTGTCATCTCTTTGCTTCCTCCGTTTGTACCAAAATGGACTTGAGTGAATGTTCCTGAAAAATGTCACCAGGTTGAAATTATATCCATCTCCCACGTATCTCCCTACACCAGCAAGAAGGTTAAGATTATCAATTTGATTATTTAGCTATTTATGAACAGTTTTAATGAAGTTAAATGTGATAACAGGATTGGTAGGAAAATCAATGCATCACATAAAATGGAACTTATGTACATTGATGAAAAAAGAAAAGAATAGGGCATTTTGTGCAATGCCAGGGAATTGAAATCTAAAAGGAAAGAGGTTTGAGAAATTCTTTCTTCCAAGTTTAGAAATCATTCAAACTTCATGAGTTTGCTGTTTTGATCATAATTTAAATCTCTTCCAGATTTCTACCCTTAAGGAGAAAAATATGGCTTCATGCTTTAAGCACAGAAAGATCAAAATAGTATATTAAATACTCTCAGAAGACTGCTTGTACATAGAAAAAATATTCACTGAGTTAATATAAAATAAATCAGAAACAGATAGGCTGATTCTCCCTCAGATTACACAAGCTTTTAAGCATTGTGAAAACTACATCAATGAAAAAAAAATCAATTACTCCAACAGACACATTTAAAGATTTCAATTACAGTTCAGAGGCGCTACTAACACTCCCGAGTTCAACCATTCTGTGCAAACAAACAACGCCATGTCCTCACTCAACATGGGTTTTGGGGGTCACCCCAATGAAGGGGTACCCGGGGATGGACAGGGTTACGGAGTCGAAAGTGAAGACATTGTCCTGTATCCAAGTCAATAAATCAACAGGCAAAATCCCGTCTAAAACAGATCCATTGCTTTCACTGTGTCTAACGTCCCGAGTTGTAAGAGAATTTACCTTAGAAACCCAAGCCGACCTTGGCCCAAAGCCATAATATAAGCCCCGTACGAGGAATATGCCTCCCTCAGGCATGCCCAGCAGCTAAAACCAGTTACCACCTGCCACGGGCTCCCCGTTACATGACGTCACTGCTAACACCACAGACCAACGATGAATTTCTCCGCCATGTTAGAATTCATTACAAAATAGACACGGAAGCTTCCACGCCTCCGGGGAATGAGCTGTTTGTTTGTCAAGGACCCGTATCAGTTATCTACTGGTGCGAAACAAACAGCCCCAACACTTAGGAGCTAAAAACGACCGCCATCTTGTTTGCTCACATTTCTGTCGGTCAGCAACGAGCCTGGGCTCCGTTGGGGGGGTCCTTCTGCCTAAGATTTGCCATGTGGCAGCAGTCTGCTGGCTGGTTAACGGAGAATGGATGGATGACCCCAGCGTGGGTGCACTCACATGCTTGGCTATGGGTGCTGCTGTTACCCGGGCTTCTCTGTGGTGGTTGCCCATCTCAAATGGGCTATGCTGGCTTCTTCACATGGGCCCTCAGGGCTCTAGGTTAATGGCCAGGACCTTCCAGTAGGCATGGGAGGGAACTGGCTTAAATCCATCCAGTTTCTTCCAAACCACCCTGATGATGGTGGCCGCATGAGTGACCCCAGGCAAGACGAAGAGAAGAACTTCCCAATGGACACCAGCCCAAGGCGCTTATGCATAGAATCACGAGCAAATGCAGTGCGTGTTATATGGAAGCATCAAACTTAGAGTTGGTTCTGCCTACAGCAAGTTGTAACTGGTCCAGAAAGTGTGGCCTTGGGAGGCTGTCCCTGCAACAAGAGATTAAACCAATCCTGTATTGGCTTTGAAACGGAGTGGTGAGCTGAGGCTGGAAAATGAAGAGGGAAATGGCTCCTGGAAGCTAGACCAAAAAATGATCCCTTAGGCTATGTCAGGAAGAAAGAGGAAATCTAGCCTGCACTAACTTTGATAAGATGTGCCTCGTCATCTCAGCACTGGACAAGGTCGTGCTTTTCAACCTGAGCGCTCTTGACATTTGGGGTCAGAAAATTGTCACGGACTGCCACGTGCATTAGAAGGTTTGTAGCACCATGACTGGTTTCTGCCCAGTAGACTAAGTCCAGCGAGAAGTGTCCCCTGCAGCCGTGAGCCTAGAACACATCTGCAACTTTGATCCTTCTTTTGCCCTATAACCCAAAATACTCATAGGTCCTTGGAATTGGGACATGGACAACTTCATTGGAGAAACCACCATTCCGTCGACAACCAAAGCAGAGGCAAAGAGCAAACAAGAGGAGAGCAACAGAGGGCTGTGGGGGGAAAGGTTTTACCAGAAAGGCAGTAGCTGCTAAATAAATCAACAAATAAATAAATACCCAAGGGAGGCTCCTAGCCCTGCCTGGGAGGTTCTGTGGAGGGAGTCCCATTGAAGTCAAGACTGAGCCTCCTGGTTTTTCCATTAAGATTTGGACAGCTCTAATCACGCCAACGCTATTAAACTTATCATTGTCATGAACCCAAAGGCTGGGTGGCTCGCCATGAAGGATTCGATTTTGCTCAAGACACACACACACACACACACACACACACACACACACACACACACACTAGAGTTTCCATGTTTACATATTCTTTTTCCTGACTCCCACATGCATTATACCACAAACAAGGAGAAAACCCTCATACCAAAACCGCCCAAAACCCCGCAGGGCTCTTGGAAGAGGAAAAAGAAGGAGAATCTTGTATTTTGTTGATAGTAACAGGGATTGCTCTACGGGAAGCCCCCGGTGAGGCTGACCAGGAAAGAGTGGGATCCCGCGGCCACGGCACACAACCTTCCCCGTCTACGCTCGTGCACATGGGGGGATGTGTGTGTGTTTCATGGATGAGGTCATCCCTCTCTGTAGCTTGAACCCATGTTGTGAGCTATCAACAGCCTCTCCAGAAGCTTCCATCATTTGAAAGTTAATTTCTGCAGTGCCAGCAAATTTTAAAAATGGAAGTTCGAGGGGCCGCGGCATCTGGGCACCACATGTGTGCAAGGACGTTCTTAGATACGGTTACATCGTTAATGGCTACATTTGGTGTCACTGGTAGTTGAGTGAGTGTGGGGTTCATAGTCTACGGGAAAAGAGGCAGAGGGTGGTTCCAAGCCGACAGGTGATACGTGGGACCACATGGCAACTAACAAGGACTGAGAACCCAACAGACGTCCCTAGAGTAGCACCCAGGGATGCCAGTGCTGAAAAATGGGTTTTATTTGTCCGTAAGGACACGGAGAATCAACAGTAGGCATAAATCATGTTGGGAACCACAGGAGACAGCTGCACGAGGAAAATCAAACCACTTAACGTGGGTGTTCTGGAGCGGACGTTACTGGAACAATAAATCAATAATGATAACAGGTATCTGGCAGCTCAGTCTGTTGAGTGCCCAACTCTTGATCTTGGCTCAGGTCATGATCTCACGGTTCATGAGTTTGAGCCCTGCATTGGGCTCTGCACAGACAGTGCCATGTCTGCTTGGGATTCTCTCTCTCCCTCTGCCCCTCCCCTGCTTGCACTCTCTCTCTCTCTCTTAAAATAAATCAACAAACAAACAAATAAATAAACAAACATTAAAATATCTTTTCAAATAGTTATGTTCTATGGGAAGGGACTCACTTAAAAGACCTTTGTCACTAACACTAAGAGGAAAGTTCTCGATTCTGTTGAAAATGAAAGCCATCGGGGTGCCTGGGTGGCTTAGTTGGTTGAGCATCCGACTTTGGCTCAGGTCATGATCTCATGGTTCATGGGTTCAAGCCCCACGTCGGGCTCTGTGCTGACAGCTCAGAGCCTGGAGCCTACTTTGGATTCTGTATGTCTCTCTTTCTCTGCCCCTCGTCACTCACATTCTGTCTCCCTCTGTCTCTGAAAAATGAATAAATGTTCAAAAGATTTTTTAAGTAAATAACGGAAACGCTAATGGAAAGCAATGCTATTTGAAAGGAGTCCCTGCCTCATACTTATTTGTTTGGGCAGACTGAGCATGTGACCAACCGCCCCAAGGCATGGCCCCTATATTAGATGGGCAAAAGGCCCGTTCATAATACCTTTTCAAAATACCTTTTTAATATGTAAAATAGTCAATAATGCCAAGTCTTACCCCAGTGTCCCGTTCTTGGGAGAACAGAGAAGTCGCACTGTCATTTATCAAGGTCTCTCCTCTCTGTAGCAAGCATCTCTGACAACGGGCTCATCGGACCCCCCACAACTGCTTTAGGGGGTTTACCATGTGCACAGATGGTACCTAGCCATGCACGGGCCTCCCTGTAGGTAGCCGTCCCCATGTCCCCGAGTGCTGGGTCCACTCACGGTCTCTGCGGCCCCAGAGGGAGGTCCCGTGGGCTTCACGCCCTGAAGCTGCAGCTGACGGAAACACATGAGGTGACTCACGCCGTGGCCAGGAAATAAAATAGCTGCAAGTCACATAGAACAGAGTCGGGGAAATACGTGAAATCGGCATCAGATACTGGGTTTTTCTATCTCCATATGGCTCTCATTCTTTCCCAAGACGAATTTACAGCAAAATCAGCCCGCTGGCTCTTTCTCCATGAGCCACACCAAACACCCACTGGGCTCTGAGCACCGTGCAGCGATTCGCAAGACACAGCTGTTCGTGGTTAGAGACAGCACATTTGCTCGTCCGTCATCATTTTCCAAACGGTCCACCCGCATAAGTGATTCTCTCAAGGTTACAGGCCAGGCTTAATTTTAATGCCCCACCCCCAAAGGTCACCCAATGAAACCTCCAAACGTACATATTTATTGGATCAATGCGGAGGGAAAAAGAGAACGCCCTTGCAAAAAAACAATTATTTTTGGCTTCGCTCTGCCTTTAGCAGAGTGTCGCTGCCAAAGAAATTTCCCCCTTGTTTTCGTTAGCACAGCACCTTTTACCCAGAAGGATCTCATCAAAACCATCCGTGTGTTTCTCTCCAGCCCCAGGATAAAGGGGAAGATTTCCCTGTTTTTTCCATCGTTGGTCATTACGGAAGAAAGTCGCCTGTTCTAAGTTGCATTCAGAGACAAGTTAGGATGGAGGCTTACTACACGTTGGCTACGCTGTGTGTTAACGTAAGGACACAGCATCATGGCATTTATAATACATACAAGGAGACATTCGTGACAAAAGATGAACCAAGTCCCAGCTCAAATGCAGACATGATTCTGAGTCTTTAGTCCACAGATCCTTACAGGGGTTGCCTTGGGCGAAATGCAGGAGCTCTACCAAAACGCCAAAGAATTTCTACTGTTTTGTTCAAATAGAGACAAGAGATCCAGCAAACTCATGAAAGACGATACTTTGCATCCAAGAAGACAGGCCTATCCAAGGAAAAGGAGTCCCAAAAAGAGAAGTCAGAAAAAAATAAACTTTTCTGGGTTGGCACAGAAGACCTGAATTAACAAACAGATCAAAAGAAGTCCATGGAAATGAAAAAAGAAATGAATGGATACTCTGTTAATCCCGAATCTGAATCCAAATGATGAATATAATGATAATGAAAAGGCAACAGACAAAATATACTTAAAATTATAAACTAATAAACTATAAAATAAAGAAAATAAGATTACAAATGAATCAGCACAGAGTAATATATCCAAGTATGCATCAGTGAAATCTCAACGGTGCCTCGCCGGGTCCAGTGGGGTAGGCGGGTGACTGAGTGAGGTGGTGGTCTGGAAACACGGGTGTCCATGTTGAGACTCTGAGTTAAGATTTCTGCTAAGTCACAGCGAAGAGGTTCCAAATGAGAGGGTCTGTGCTCAGATGCTGGCCGGTGTTCCCATCTTGTAATTTACAATGCACACTATACTACAATTTATAGTATACCGATCACATAATATAAAATAATATAATAACAGAAGTATAATGCATAATGGCAATTTCTATAATCCAAAATCCGTTAGTAAATTCAAAGTGAAACACCATGGAAACCACATATACAGCCTGCAAGGTCCTGTTTCTCCCACATAAAGACTGGATTGTAAACTGCAATCTACTCTCCCCAGTGTGTCCCGAATCTGGTGGATGTTCAGCCCCCTCCCCCACCCACACCTCTCACCTTGTCTTTGTTCTTCCATTTTTTGTGGGTCCTACTTTTTCTCTCTCCAGTTGGCTT
>PISW01017060.1:0-11320 GCA_004023785.1 Mungos mungo
CATCTGCTGACCCAACCATTGTTCCTCTTATGCCAGTCCCTGCCGAGCTTGAGGAGCAGGAGTGCTAACCCAGAGAGGAAGCTTTAAATGTCCTTAATTCTTTGCCCTGAAACACCATTCATTAAAACCCTAATGCTTCAATCTTTTTTTAGATTGCATTTCTTGATTTATCTCCCCCTTCCTCAAATGGGAACCTTGTGACTTGCAATTACCATTATCTGAGAGGAGATGTGCTTGCGTACATAGCCAGGGGCTTAGAAGTGCTTATTATTTGCAGAGTGTGTTTTGTGCTCTCCCAGGTTTTCCTTGCTTACGAGATGCTACTTAAAATCTGTGTAATCTTCACACTCTGGGTCTCATTTGCTTTCAGGCTTCTGGGCCTTCAGATCTATGTGTGGCCTGCCCATCTATGTTTTATTCATAGACACACCTGTTCTCAAGTAAGAAACCAAATAGAGATTAATTTATTATTATTTTTTTAATTGGAAGAGGAGGAATCACAGCTCTGGTTTGTAGACCTGCTGCCCCCTCCACTCAGCAGTTAATCCCCATGTCTCCCAAAAGCAAAAGCCTGCCTCCTCTCCAAAGGGGACCCCAAGAGCCCTGTGCTGGGGACCTCTGCCCGGAGGCACACCTCTGTAATCTCGGATGTTGCTCAGTCGTGTTCTTTGGCTGATAGGAATGGTTCAGCTGTGAAAGCAGGCCTGGAAGCGTTGGAAAACCTTTCATTGTGATATTTTTTAAAATGTCCAGAATTTAGAGGATGGAGCACATTGTATCCTAGGAGAATCTTTCAAGGCTTACATTATTGTCATACTTTAACCTCTGCTATTATTGATTCGTTTTGTTCCTAAAATTAACTTAAAACATATTTGAAGTAGTCTTGCAATTGAGGATTATTCCTAATCTCTTAGTAATTCCTTTAGTGTGTACTTGTCTTTGAACTTCTTCATTGCACTGGCTTGAATAACACCTCATGCTATGGTAGATTTTTCTCCCAGAATGAACCAGCTGTCATCTTGTCACAGAGCAATGGGGCAGGTGGTCATGACCTGAGTGGCAGAGAAACCCGGGAAAGTTCCTGAAAGGAAGTTCTGAAGTTAACAAAATTACAAAGATGTTTGTGACTTTGTTAACACAGTTTAAATGGTTGAAGGTATAGCCCTGGGGTTAGGACAAACTCTACCACATATTGGTCAGCTCTTTAACATCTCTAAAGGGCCATAACCTCAGCTGGAGTAAGACAGACAGAGAGAGATAGAGGAAGAAAATAAGGGATTAAATAAGATATTACATTTTAATGTCCAACACCTTCAGTAAGTGTTAGGGACTGCATCATTACGGTTGAGTTTGTAAACCAAGATTTAAAAGCATGACACTGAATGGGAGATGGTCTGACATGTAGATAGAGCATAGGACGGTTTGCGATGAGGATAGCCATCTCCATGACAACCACAGTGCCTTCCACTTAGCAGGTTTCCTGACAAATCACCATTGTGTGTGTAGCTCAAAGATTCCCCGGCCCTTCCAGGAGCTTTATGAATACAGATTAAGGAAGGTTTTTTTCTTTTTAATATAAGAATAGATTTTATAAATTTTAATTATACAAGTAATACATGAATATGGTCTCTTTTTAAAAACATTAAACATTACAGATAAAGCTGATGTCTCCTTTGAACACCATGTCCAGCCCTCAACTCCACCCCGAGGAGGACTTGCACCATCAGTTTGATGTGTCTTCTACACATTTTACCATGCATCGAATGACCCATGGTATTTATACCCATAGAAAAAAAGATAATATCGTTTAATGTGTTTATATATGCTATCATATTAAGTGTCATATTATGGCCGGATTTTTGTTCACACCAAAGTAGGTCATGAAGATCCTTCAATGTCACTACATTTTTAAAAACTGCTATACCGGTATAGCATGTGTGTGTGTTATGGATGAACCACACTTTATTTAGCCAATCCCATTTAGGTGGTCATTTAAGTTATTTTTGACTTGTTGCTATTGCAAACAAAGCTCCCAGAAAACATTCTCGAACCTGCCTTCTGAGTCCATGGATAATTGTTTTTCTGGGGGAGATATGGAGAAGCTGAATCATGACTCAAAGCATATGAACATTTTTAACTTTTAAAAAAATGTTTAATTTTGAAAGAGACAGAGAGTTCAAGTGGGAGAGGGGCAGAGAGAGAGGGACACGGATGATCTAACATGGGCTCTGGGCTGACAGCAGAGAGCCGGATGCGGGGGTGGAACTCACGAAACCCTTGAGATCATGACATGAGCTGAAGTTGGATGCTTAACCGACTGAGCCACCCAGGCGCCCTGAACATTTTTCACTTTAATAGACACTGCCAACTCATTATTCTGCAAAATGATCATACCAGCTTACAATCTCACTGATAACAGCATGAAAAAAAATTTTTTTTCCTTTTTAACTTTTTCCAATTTAGTAGGTAAAAAAAATATTCCCTCATGTTTGAATTTCCATTTTTCCGATTACCAATATGGAGCATTTTGGTCACACATTTTTGGGCCATTTATATTTCCTTTTTATTTATATTTTACCATTTTTATTTCATAAATATTATTTCACACTTATATTTTGCATTTATATTTCTGTGAACTAGAATTTTATCTTTAGAATATTTTTCTATTGGATTATTTTGTGGTTTTTATTTGATCTGTAGAAATTCTTTATATATTCTAGATACTGACCCTTTGTTTCAAGTATTTCCGCCTTTTTTCTTTAATTTTGTTTATGGTGTCTTCTGTCATACAGAAGTTCTTGTTCCCGAGGTAGTCAAATTTATCCATCTTTCATGTGTTTCTGCACCTTGTTTAGAAATCCTTTTCTATACCAAGTTATGAAAAAGATCTTCCCACATCATATTAAAATGTTTCCTTGCATCTAGGTTGTTCATAAGGGGGATATTCTAGGGACGTGATGCATTATCTACACAGTTGTAGCTGCCCAACCCGGGTGGGAGGCGCGGGCCCTGACTGCTCAGAACCGGTACACAATCGTCACTGAAGAATCGAGCAATCCAAGAGTTTCCAGTAGGGAACAGTGTCTGAGAGAGTGTGCCTCCCTTATGGGGACCTCAGGGGTTCCCTGACTCGCCCTTAACAAGTGCCAGTGAAGAGAAAATATGTCTAGTCAGGGAAAAGACAAGGAGCAAAGTCTGTTGTGAGTGTGCTACGGTGAGAAATAAAACAGGGCCCAGAGGAAAGTGTCCTGGTGCAGTCTGTGTGTTTTGACTACATTTGGGAAAGAGCTGATCAAAGTTAGTCAGGATTACAGAGGGTTTTCTCCAAGGGTAGCTTTGATGTCTGCTTACGTCTGGTCCACACACTTGAGATGAAAGCTCACGCTTTACAGAGGGAATGTGATTTACTGGACAAACAGCAAGCAGGATAGAAGCACGCAATCCCTAAACTTATCCTTTTGGTTCAATCAATAATGTAAGCCCTGTCTCCTTCGGAGGGGAAACTGAGGAAACAAGAGGCAGTGTTGTTCAGTACAGTTCCCTCCCCACCTCACCCCAGGCACATCGTGGGCCAGCAGGTGCTTTCTGTTGTTTCTTGGTTTAACACTATCAAAGGTGGGATTAAATATATCATCATGAACCCAGAAAATCTTTGGCAGTGAAGTTTTTAGATTTTAATAAATATATTGATCCACAAAATTTGCAAATCTGACTCAGCCTCTCAGCTCATGTGCTGCTGGATTGCCTCTGTTGTCCCTGCTCATCCTGTCTCCGCCGTTCTGGCCCTGCTTTGTGCCCAGGGAGACTGCCTGTGGGAACTGAGTTGCAGTACTGTCTCTTGGAAAAGTGTGCCGGCAGCAGGCCCCACTGGGCTTGGAGATTGCATGTCTGGAAAAGGGTATCAAGACTATGACAAAATTTTACTTGTACATTTGATCTGTTTCAGGGTGAGGATTCCAGATAGATTTAGTCCGGATTGGGTTGGGGCAGGGATCAAACAGTACACTCAGAAGAGATGACTGAAGAGAAGTTAATAAACGACTAAAGGAGGCCAACACAGGCTAGTGAAGCATCCAGAGCTGGAAAGCTCTAACACCCCAAGGCATGAAAGGGGAAGAAGAGAAGAGTGGTTAGTTTTTCCTACAGCTGTAGGACTACCCTGAGTCCACAGAGAAGTGAAACTGCCGCCAGTCACAGCCCAGCACTGGGGAGTAAATCCACAAACCTCTCTTCTTGCGGGGGCTTCTCATCAGTCCATCCAAAGCAGAAACCAATGAACAAGGGACTGCAGTACAACCAGCAAACCTACCTAAAATAAAACCCGATGGCTGGGTTCATTTTCTGTAATTCTCTAGTGTTTATTTACCAAAGACCCCTTCCCCTAGGCTCACAGAAATGTCTCATTGCTATAAATGCTCTTCAGTTCCATTTTAAACTTTAAAGGCAAACAACCTGGAAGATGAAAAGATCAGAGGAGCTGATTTTGATGCCTTGATGGTTTGACTAATTCATTGAGAGATGGTTGTAGGAAGTTGCTGGAGATGTAAATTATTGCATTTCTAGGCAAGCCTCCCCTTCAGGGAATGGATTGCTGTTCTGTAAGCTAAGTAGTCACAATAAACAGGCACTCCAAGTAGATAGGTGAGGACATTTAGTGCCCATCTCTCCACCAGATGCACATGACAATGTAGCCTGGTGCCCCACCCCGTCCCTTCTCTTCTCCCTCCACCTGCTGCAGAGACATGAGTGAACATAGCTCAGAGATTCCATTAGGAGAAAGGAACCTTAATCAACCCATGAGATCACCATGAATACCTGAGATCAGTTTGGACACCTGCTTTAATTAAACACTCAGTGAGTTCTATTCACTGAAGACTGTTCCAGTTACATCACTTGTCTTTTCTGGGCACTTCACTTCTACACTTGTAGCTGCTCCACTCTACTTCATTCCCAATCCAGCTCCCACACCACACACAGCCTTTGTCTAGTGACCTAAGAGACACCCTGATGCGTTTCCCTGCTCTGACCACATGTGCTATCCATGCCCAAGGTCTGTGGATTTCATCTGCGTCTCCCTACCATGTGTTCTTCTCTCCATCCCCACCACCAGCTCTTGGCAGGACCTCCTGGATCACTCTACTAGATTCATAACTGGTGTACCCTCCTGCCGTCTGCACTTCCTGGATCTCCATGGCACATGACTTGCGATCCTGTCCCTGATACCCTTTTACTTGAAATCCTTCAAAGGCTCCCCATCGCTTTGAGGATAAAGACCAAAAGCTTTATAAACCTGCCCAGCTGCATAGCCTGGTCCCTGCCCACCACGCCTGTGTCATCTGATGCCATGCCTCCCTCTGCCATGGTCTGGGTCTCTTCCTTGGGTCTTCTTTCTGAGCCTCAAACTTACCATCTTCCATTTTGGCTTATGTCCTGTGCCTTTGCCTGTACTGTTCTCACCACCACAACACTGACCTTTGCCTACTAAACAACACCTTTAGACCCTGCCTCAAACAACCCCATCCCTAGGGGCAGGTCCCTGTTACACCCTCCTCTGCCATGATCAAAGGCTGTAGTTATACACTTAATTGAGAGATTGGTGCCCATTTCTTCCATTAGAATGTACACCTTATGAAACTGGGAATAGTGTCTGTCTTTGTGTACTTGACGTTGTGCCTGGCACATGGGACAACCTCAAAAAAGACTTGCTGAAAAAAATTAATGGGTGTTATCATGCTCTTTCCTTTAATATCAGCTAGTGATGTCAACACCTCCCCAGACCAAAGAAATGGAGGTCCAGTGTCTGGAGAGAGGTAGACAGTACTGCTCAGAGGTAGGGGGTAAACTAGATTGTTCTCTGACAGCCAGCAATTCTCTGATTTGGGGGATATTCATATCCTCTTGTCTCTTCGGTCCATGAAGACACCCACCCCCCCAATCTGGCTCTGTCTTGTGCCAGGGTTGTTGTGTCCATGCCCATACACACCCCCAGCCTGTGATTCATAAGAGCCCCCCTTCCTTGTGACCCCAAGGCCTCACTTATTCTTGGGCTGGGAAACTTGAGCCTTCCATTTCTAACCTTGCTTCTGAGCAGATACAAGAAAGCACTTAAAAGTCAGTTGGTATCCAGGAACTTCTTTCCTCCCACATTATTGGCAATGCAAATGATAGATTAAAGCACAAGCAAAAAAGATTTTGTTCAGAAGTTTGAGTTTTTAGAACCATCCCCAGGGTAATAAAATGGAAAAGGGAAAACCAATCACACAAGCCCTTCCTTTCATTCCCCAAGTGTTGGCCAAAATTGCAGCCTAAATGACGTATAAGAAGGAAGGGAGCCAGAGCTGGATGAGGGAATAGTGTATACCAAGGGTTCTCAAACTGTAGCGTGCATCAGGATTACCTGGCAGGCTTATTAAACACAGACAGCTGGACCCCACTGTCAACATTTCTGATTCAGTTGGTCTACGGTAGTGCCCAAGAATCTCCATTTCTAAGTCATTTCCAGGTGAGGCCAATGCTGCTGGTCTGTGGGGACCACACCTTGGGAAACACTGTGCCACACTGCATTGCCTCCCCACATATGCTAATTTTCATGTGTATTCCAGTTATGTGGTTGTTGAAGCCCAGGCTCGGATCGAGTAGGTTGGACTGGAGCGTGGTGCCCAGGCTGCCGCAGTGATGATCACATGCTCAGGAGCAAGGCTCAGGTCAGCCGTCACCTTCTTGAGCCTCGGTCCTCTTTGATAGAGGTCTCTTCCTTTATGCCTTTCTGGGATATTAGGGGATGTTTTGGATGACCTGAGAAAGAGGGGGTGCCACATTTTAAACGAAGTTTCCAAGGTCTCATTGCTCTAGCCAACAGGAATCCAATGCCAGGGGAGGCTTTGATCTCAGAAGGAACCCTGGCCTTCCTTTATTGCCCATTGCTGAAAAGCCCCTGACGCAGAGTGCTGATGGGCATGAAGATGGTGTAAGAGATACACAGCCACACCTGGGATATATTGCGGGTTTGGTTCACGCCTCCACTATAAAGCGAATATTGCAGTAAAGCTAATTAAATGGACTTTTTGGTTTCCCAGTGCATATAAAAGTTATATTTACTCCATACTGTAATCCATTAAAAATGTGCAATAACATTCTCTAGAAAAACAATGTATACACCTTAATTAAAAATATTTTATTGCTAAAAAATGCTAACCATCATTGAGCTTTCAACAAGTCATTCTTACTGAATATATATATATATAACAAATATAATAATAATGAAAAGTCTGAAATGTGAGAATTACCAAAATGTGACACAGAGACACGGAGTGACAAATGCTGTTGGAAAATGATGCCGATAAACTTGCTCGATGCAGGGTTGCTGCAAGCCTTCAATTTATAAGAACAAAACAAAACAAAAACAACTCCCACAATATCTGTGAAGCGCAGTAAAGCAAAGTGCAATGAGGTGGAGTGTGTCTGTACACGCTGCCAGGTCAGACAGATGGATCATGTCTCTACTGGGAGGCGGGTCTCAGTGAGGCTATAAAAGGTTAGGGAATCAATGTGGAGAAGTGAAACTTTGTCCTTTGTAAGAGAAAATTACGTGTTACAGCATATCATTTAAAAAACAGACTGAGGGCTGAAGAGGGAGGGGGGAAGGAAAGAGGGGTGATGGTCATGGAGAGGGGCACTTGTGGGGAAGACCACTGAGTGTTCTATGGAAACCAACTTGGTAATAAACTATTTAATTAAAAAAAAAAAGCATGAGCTCTGGGCTTACATGTTTAAATGAAATAGAATTTGTAAACTATTTACCAAAGTGCTTGGCTCTTAGTGAGTGCGTAATGAATGATGGCTATTGTTATTTTTTAACAGGATGTATTCATCATAGTAGAATCAGAATCAAGAGGAAGGTGGGTAGCCTAAGAGCCTATAGAATAAAACAGCAGGACTCTTCAGCCATTGGGTCCTCCTGTCGTCTGCTCAGTGCCTGGCCTGCAGAGATCCTCAGAACACATTTGTGGGATGGAAGGAAGGAATGACACAAGTCTATGTAAGTTAGGAGATGGGGGGATTGGAGCTCATGGAAATGAGGTCAGAGGGAAAGAATGATAAAAACACCTGAATTCTTTAAAGTGGGGGTTTTCAGGTCCTGAGAAATCTTGCTCAGTTTCTTTATTTATACAATTGGTTGTACTGCTACTTTACAAGGTCATTATAGAAACACTTGACAATGCATTCCAAAGTGCTTGCTTAATTGTAAAGCACAAATCAAGTATTAGCTGCTTTAATCAAGTGGAGCAATTACTGAACAGATCCTTTGGGTTGTGACAACTTTGGTGCTGAGGCTGAGAATAAAGGTTTCCCGCCCTCAAGGCAATGGCACATTGGCTTTGCCTTTTGGGTTGGCTCTTGTGTGTTAGAAAAACCTCTGGACTTCTTCATATTATTTGCTAAATGGGATATGACTCTCTTCAGAAGGCCTGAGTACAAGTGGTTGAACAGGTAAAACCACAAGAGAAGGAGGAAGGGCCCATGTTGGTGGGTAAGACAGGGTGCCCCTGAGCCTGGCTGGCAAGGAGCTGCGCTCAACCCTCCCTCCCTCCTCTCCACAGCCTCCTGCACCTCATTTATTGTTAATGCTGTTTCCACTGGCTCGTTTGCAAATAGCCTGAATAAAACATCAGAGCAGGGAGGGGGACAGCGTTCAGGGCCTTCCATGACTGCCTCTGCCGCGGTCCCTTCCCTCCTTCCCTTTTCTCAGTTTCCTTCTCCCTTCATTACTCTGATTAACAGTCGTGATCTAATTGGCTTGTCCTGAAACAGCCAAATAGGACTCACAGGCTCTTGCAGGGACGGTGAGGAGAATGACTCAGGCCCAGCATTTGTTTTTGCTTTCTGTTTTCTTGGATGGAAGAGGGAAAAAAGCAAAAGTTGAATTTGCAGTCTTAGAAAGGAGACCTGGGAATCCAGTAGTGACTCTGCTGCTCCCGGGAAACTGCGTCAGCCCACAGGAGGATGGCACAGCTAGGAGAGGACCACTCAGGCCCTGTTGGGTGGGAGACCCCATTGCTGCTACCACAGAGGGACACCAATCCAGCTAGAGAGGCAAACCGAGGCACCATCCGAGACACGGCTGATTAGGAAAAGCACAGCCATAAAGGCATATACTGAGCATGAGGCTCAATCCATACTCCCAGCTGCACAGGGAACAGTTTCTGTTATTTTCTCTGGCTTAGCTTAATTACTGACTCTCCTGATTTTCCAGCAACCACTTCCTTGTGTTTCCTGATAGCTTTCTCACTAAAAAGTGCATCCTTAAAACACTATAATTTAGCACTGCCAATTTCTAAAATAGTGGTATGTCTTTAAAATCTTTTTTAACCTACAAATTCCGCAGACTCCTTCTTATTTTTATAAATTTTCCATTTGAGATCCTGAGCCTTTTAACCTGTCAAGTTTCCCGCAGTCTGGATTTTGCTGATTGCATATTCAAGGAACAGTTTAACATGTTCCGATGAGCACTGTATTTCCTGCAAATTAGTAGCAGGATCCAAAGGCTTGATGAGGCTTAAGTTTGATCCCTTTGGCAAGATTATAGATGGTGGTGTGTTTTTCATCAGGAGGCACATAGTGTCTGCATGTCTGCTTTTAGTGATGTTAGCAGCTGTTGATGGTTAATGCCTAGATCCACTCATCCACTGGGGTGCCAAAATGGTGATGTCCTATCATTTCTTTTTTCGTTTATTGTTGGAATACTTCCACAAAAAGATGCTTCCTCTCATCTACAATTTGGTTACCCAGTGGGGTCGTTCACAAAGGCAAGCCAAATGCTTGATTCTTTGTCTTTATGGATCAGTTTTCGAGATAATGAATAAATGCTTCTCATCCTTCAATGATCAATTAAAAGTTTTTTTCAGATGTCATTAGAAACCTATGGCTCTAAACATACTTGATGGATTTAAATATATTTCTCTAATTATTATCCTTATTGAAATACAAACTGTCCCATCTTTTGGCAAGTGGGAGTTTCTTCATTTGGGTCCTGAAACCTTTGGGCATGGTGCTAGTGTAAGGATGAGGATGCAGCCCCGATCCGGCCCTCACCACCGGGCCTTCCCAGCCTTCCCGGAGCCAATCGTGGCGCACTGCGCTGTGGTGGAAATGCGCCCGGCAGAAGCCAGGTGCCGGCAGGGGGTGGGGGTCCCCCTGCCGGCCGCAGGTCCGATACAGCCTTCCCCTGTACTTAAAGGGGAAGGCGCAGGCTTCTCCTGAAAGGGCGCACCTTAAGGAGGCACAACTCCTGCGTTGCCCAATCGCCCAATCGGGGGAGGCCGCCGATACCTTTGACCTTTCTAGAGGTGGGCCTAGTCACGCCCCACGTGGGGCGTCCTGGGCCCACTCTGATTGGTCAATGCTCCAACTATTGTGATTGGCTCCCACAACTGCCAGTGCTGATGGGGGGGCAGGGATTGGATCACTGTACACCTGTCATCATTTCCTATTACTCCCCCTCCCAAAGGCATAAAAGGCCCTGCCCTGCCTTTGTTCGGGGCTCTCTCCACGTGGCCAGCAGGTCGGGTGGAGACTGTGAGCCCCAGCTTAAGCTTGTAATAAAGGCCCTTTGCTTTTGCAGGCGTGACTCGGTCTCCCTAGCAGTCTCTGGTGTTTGTTTTGGGGTGATTTTACAAACTTGGGCACAACACTAGTAGTCTTTGATACCCTTTCCCACTATCTGGAATAATGAAGTTCAACTTATACACCTGCCTCAGACCCGAAATGAAGCCCTTCCTCCAGGAAGTGCTGATTGGGTGGGATATGGTGCCCGCAATGCTCATTGGTAATTTGCTACAATATTAGTCATTGTTTTTAGTCCTTTCAGTGGACAGACCTAAGGAGTTAATGGGGGGGGGGGGGGGGGGGAATCTATGTACAGTCAGTTCTGCTATAATGCTTGTTCTGAAAATGTAAACTTGTTCAATCAAGATTGGTATGTTAAGGAACAATTTGAGCCCAACACAAATTTTGTGTTCAGCTATGGGTGGTTTCATGCAGGAGAAATATTGGGTGAAGGCAGAAAACTGCACCCAGCTGATCCACGCTGCTTAAGAATACACAACACAGTGTGAAAAACAATCAGGACTAATCTTTTCAACAGACAGAGAGGAAGCACATCTCTACACAAAGGCCTTAAACCCCAATGCCAAATCCTTTAGAAGCAG
Source organism: Mungos mungo (assembly GCA_004023785.1). NCBI lineage: Eukaryota > Metazoa > Chordata > Mammalia > Carnivora > Herpestidae > Mungos > Mungos mungo. The sequence continues at coordinate 11,208 of PISW01017060.1, forward strand.
CACCTTTTGCTGCGCTGAGTGGCAGCCTTGGTGGTTTTGAATATCTCCAGTTTCTAGAGTTTTCAGCTGTCAGGTGAAGCTACAAGTACGGACTAGAAAGCAGCAAAAGAATT
>PISW01017061.1:0-11309 GCA_004023785.1 Mungos mungo
TACTGTTTCTGAAATAGATCTGCAGAATTGAGCAAAATTTGCTTAATTATACATTGTTCTTTCCTATGGCCAGAGCATTCTTTCCTTGTTAGAAAATCGAAGGCCATGGAAAATATTGAGTTGCAATAGTAAAAACCAAGGGTACTATCATGTATTCATTTATTTAAAATATTCATCAGAGATTATTCTATGCTGATAACTAGCAAATGTTGTAAACAAGAATTGGAATGTCACAGCTCACCTGGAATGCATATTCTAAGGGGAATGAGGTAAGAGGCAAGGAATAAATGAATAAAATAAGCGTTCTAAGGACGATAATACAGATGATAGGAATTGGGGCAATGAGCTGCCTCACACTGACTGGGTGGTCAGGAAAGGCCGCTCCTTGGAAATGACATTTGAGTTAGAAACCCCTTCTGAGTGACCAGATAGGACCAACCAGGCCATAATATAGGGCCGTTTTATCCTGAAAAAGATCAGATAGTAAATATTCTAGGCTTTGCAACCTGCGTGGTCTCTGTCTTAACTCTTCCACTCTGCCACTCTGGTCTGAAAGCAGCAGTAGGTAAAAGAAATGGGTGTGGTTGTGTTCCAATAACACTTTATTTACAAGAACAGGCAGGGTGGAGGACTTGAATTTGGCTGCAGGCCATGATGTGCCATCCTCTGAGCTAGGGGAAAGAGCATTTGATAGCGAGTTGAGAGACCCAAAGCTGGATTCAGGCTTTGTATTCTTGGAAGGGGAGGGAGGTGCATGGCTGCAAGGTGGTGAGTGGAAGGGAGAAATAGAGGTCAGAGATACAGGTAACAGTCAGGTAGGTCTGTGTGGACCTGGAAAAGACATTTGCCTTTTATTCTAAGTGTAGAGGAAAGCCACCAGGATGATTTGGTCAGGGGTGAGTGACACGGTCTGATTGCATTGTATAAAGATTCTGGTGTTGGGTGGTGACTATGGCATGGTAGAGGAGTGGCAGCAAGGAGATGTCTTAGGCAGCGAGGAACAGCTGGGCTGTTCAAGGAATCCAAGCAGAATATGGTAGTGAAGACAAGGAAAGTGTGCAGGCTTAGCAGTTGGAACCTCTCTCTGCGGTCCCTTAACTGCGTATGAACTTTGAGCTTCATTTCCTTCAATAGCTAAGTACAGATAAATTTCTATTTTATTTGTTAGGACAAAATAAAACTGCAAGTCAAATGTCCAACACATGGTTAGCTTTCAATTATATTGGTTCTTTTCCCCGATATAATTCCCCAGTATAGGTTCTTGGTCTATAGATCAAATTCTTTCTCCTTTCTCCTGTCCTTCCTTCTTCTTCTCCTTTCCTCCCTTTTCCATATTTCTTTCTTTCCATCCACAGATACTTAATGATGAACTGGTTTGTGCAAAATGTGGTCCTTGGTACTTAATCACCCTGGGAGACAGAGGTATCTTGTTTTTAAACACATACTGGCTTGCGTGGTTGTGTACCCCTAAAAGCAAAACTTACCATGTTCCCTTTTGTTTTTCTTTGGGAAGACAAGTTGCCGTTTTATTTTATTTTTATGGAAGACAAGTTGCCATTTTATTTTATTTTTATTTATTTTTAATTTTTTTAACATATATTTGTTATGGAGAAACAGAGTATGCGTAGAGGAGGGGAAGAGAGAAGGGGAAACACAGACTCCGAAGCAGGTTCCAAGCTCTGAGCTGTCAGCACAGAGCCCAATGCAGGGCTGGAACGCAACAAACTACAAGATCATGAGCTGAAGCCAGATTCTCTTTTTTTAAAATTTTTTATGTTTTTTATTTATTTTTGATTCAGAGAGAGACAGCATGAGCAGGGGAGGGTCAGAGAGAGAGAGGGAAATACAAAATCTGAAGCAGGCTCCAGGCTCTGAGCTGTCAGCACAGAACCCGATGTGGGGCTCGAACCCCCGAACCATGAGATCATGACGTGAGCTGAAGCCAGACATTCAACCGACTGAGCCACCCAGGCTCCCCTGACATTTTAAGAGTTCCAGCTATTTGTGTAAATAATAAGAGATAATATAACCTTGGGAAGAATCACTTAAAGAATCACAATAATTGTGAAAACATATTGAACGTCATATCCTGGGGTAAGAGAAAATACGTATAAATTTTCGATGGCCTGACACAAATGCCTTAATGCGTAACCCTTGCGAGTATGTGGCACAAGAAGTTTGCTGAGGAGGACAAGATTATTAACACATCACAGTGATTGGAGTGGTGAGGCAGGATTTCAGGTCCCTCCTTCCATCCCATCACCATGGCTGGGTGAGGCAGATGACTCATGCTTCAGACTTCCTTTCTACTCTTCCTGCCTTTTTTAAATGCAGTTTATTTTTTAAAAAATTGTTATGTTTATTTATTATTGATACAGAGAGAAACAGAGCATGAGTGGGGGAGGGGCAGAGAGAGAGGGAGACACAGACTCTGAAGCAGGCTCCAGGCTCTGAGCTAGCTGTCAGCACAGAGCCTGAGGCGGGGCTCGAACCCACAGACCTGAGACCATGCCCTGAGCCCCCCAGGCGCCCCTCCACTCTTCCTGACTTATACATCTTTTGCATGTGTACTTTCAACAAGATTTGAAATCAAAGCCTAAAGTCATCCCACATTTTCCCACCGAGTGATTTACCTTTCCAGAGGAAATATATTTGCAGCCAACTTGTAATTATCTATCTTTCTGATGCAGGATAGTATTGAAAAGTATACGAATTTCAAATCAGCTAGCTTGGCCTGGCTAGCCTCATGTTGTTGGACAGTTCCCTTGAAATTTCCCGGACTCCGTTTGTAAGGCAAAGTAGTCGATCATCTCCATGTCTTTTCTAGCTCAGTGACTCCACAGCAGGGCCAACCTGCAGACCTGCTTTAGGACTTTGGAGGTACAGAGGGGGTGGGGTGAGCAGGACAAAAGTAAACTCTAACACAGGAGAAGTGGTTTGTAGAGAAAACATCCTATAGATCTTCTTGGAAACTATGTTCTACTCAGTGAACATACTTTTAAAAATTACTTTGGTTGAAAAAATTTTTGTAAGCTGTCGACAGATTTTTAGTCCTTGATCATAACTATCTGTCACATATCCAAGCCCCACTGTGCACATTTCCTGAGAATCCAGTCCAGGAGAACACATCAGAAAAGCCTTAAGATAGTATCTTACGGCAACAGGCACATTGATCTGGGTGCGTGAATGTAAGAAAGATAGATGTTCTTTCTCCTTGTGGGGATACCTGTAAATAACCAAAGCTGGATGAATGTTAAGACAAAAAATGATTCAAGGTAACTAGAATAGGGGTGCCTGGGTGGCTCTGTTGGTTAAGCATCTGACTTTGGCTCAGGCCATATCTCACAGTTCGTGGGTTCAAGCCCTGTGTTGGGGTCTGCTGACAATGCAGAGCCTGCTTGGGATTTTCTCTCTCTCTCCTTCTTTCTGCCCCTCCCCAACTTGTGCATGCTCGCTCGCTCTCTCTCTCTCTCTCTCTCACAAAATTAACAAACTTTAAAAAAATAAAAAATATAGGAGCACCTAGGTGGCTCAGTCAGTTAAGCATCTGACTTTGGTTCAGGTCATGATCTCACCATTTGTGAGTTCAAGCCCCACATCAGGCTCTGTGCTGACAGCTCAGAGCCTGGACCCTGCTTCAGATTCTGTGTGTGTGTCTCTCTCTGCCCCTCCTCAACTCATGCTCTCTCTCTAAAAAAAAACCAAACATTAAAAAAAAGAAAGTAATTAGAATGATTTTTTAAGGGAAAAGAAATAGTGTTATTAGAAGAGAGATTTGGGGTTAATGCACTGAAGGAGAAAGATTAACTTTAGGTTCACATTCATCACTCAGAAAAAAATCATTGGACCATTTTTTGCACACTGTGGGAATTTTTACATGCAGAGAAGACCTATACGTCATAGGACCTGTGGACACCACCTTTTTGCATGTAACGGAAATTGGTATTCATATTAAATCTTTCGTGTGAGAATGAGCCAAAATGGATTATTTTGAAACTGAGAAGCCATGTTTTCTTACAGATTTTTTTTTCTTTCTTTCTTTCTTTTTTTTTTTGTGCTGAATTAAATGAGGTGGGAATCCAAATGCTAAAAACTAATTAATGACTAAAGAAAATAGTGAACATCTATATGACGGTATATTTTGAAGCTTTTAATTTAAATATTATCCTTATGAAGAGGCCACAATAGTATAGAGGAAAGCTTTATACTATATTAAATGAAAAAGCAAATGTGACTTTTTATATAAAATATTATCTCTGTAAAGTAAAAAAGAGAGGAAGTGTGCTTTCTCAAATGTCCAGTTAATTGGAAGTTTAAAATTCTCTCCTATATTCTTCCTAATGTATTTTGATATTTTATTTTTTCAGAATGGGCATTAATTACTTTAGAATTGGGAAACTAGTCTACTGTCATGCCACCCTGAATGTGCTTGATCTTGTCCGATCTCGGAAGCTAAGCAGGGTCAGTCCTGGTTAGTGCTTGGGTGGGAGACCTGGGAAACTAAATTCTCCTATGAAAACCTTGTGTATAATCAGTACAATTCCTGAATATACACAGAATCTGTTGGATGCTTGTGAAAAGAATAGCTGTGAATAGATGCAAATAACCAGAAAGGATCCAGTAAACGCAGAACTGCTGAAGGCAGGGATGGTCTTTTTTGAAAGGATAAAATTGGAAATGATTATTACAGGGTACCCTAATTTTGGGTGTTTGTGTAGAGTTTCAGAAGGGCTCCCAGAAACCCAGAAGGGTTCCCAGACCACAGATACCAGAAGGTTCTTTCTTCTTCTTCTTCTTCAAGAAAACACAAGGCTAAGGTGGGTAGATGGCGATGTCACTGAACCCTGGTTAGCAGAGCAAATACCCAAAACACCACCAACAGCAAACGAAACAAAAACTGCTTATGTGAAAGCTTAAATTAATTTAATGCTTTCAGCAGAGGAGAGCTCTTTGCTCCTTTTCAATTAGCCACTTTCTGTTTACATTGACACTTTGCCTCCTGGTCCTCACAGTCACCCACTTGAATGCTACTCATTAATTTTGAGGTTCAGTCCTCACTCTTCCATTTGTCTCTGTGTGACCTCTCCTCAGAGAAATCTTTGGCTCTCACAGCTTGACTCTTCTGTGGATGGCGCCCCATTTCATATTCACAGAAGTTCTCACCTGCATTTCCAACTTCCTGCTGAGTATTTCCACTTGAAGTCTTTCTAATCACCTCAAAGTCGATGTTGTCTTTACAATGGAACTCCCCCATATTTAATAATTTTTACAAATCACCTCATGCTTTTTCCACCTAGAATGACCAGAGTGATTTTGGGCTCCACCCTCTTCCTCAAGCTCCTTCTTGCATCTGGGGCCAGAGCCTGGACTGTCATATTTATGTAACATGTTACGTTGTTTCCTCCATTCATGCTCTCATCATTTTGGTTCAGATTCCAGTCATCTCATTGTTAATGACATTTGGGGAACAGGGAAAAATGTTTGGAATGTGGTAGAAGGGTCTCCGTTGAAGGCTACTTTGTATCTCCACTGGGATTCAGATATTTCAGGGTCAGGCCTCCAGGAATCCATTTACATAAAATAAATGTGTGTGCGATAGAACTTCAGTGAAGGGATTCCAACAGGGAGGGAGGAAGGGTCAAGGAGGAGGCTGGAGAGGCACGTTTGTTCCTTGGTGTGGTGTCTGGAAGTGGGGCCACAGGACAGGCTGGCTTTGGGGGGCTGTTACACACACACACGAGTCAGCCTCTGCTGTCTGGTAACGGCGATGCAGGTTGGGGAAGTTTCTCTAGTCTTGAAACTGCAGGGACTCAGTGACCTCGGATCTGTTGCTAAAATTCCTAGGCATAATTAAAGCAGATGAAGACAAAACGAAGCCGTACACGGAAGGTGTGGTGGGGGTGGGGGTGATGGTGTGTATGTTGGGGGTTAGATCTTAAAAGACATGCCCTCTTCCTGAATGGGAAAGGTCAATAGTACATGAATATGTAAAATTGATTTTTTAAAATTTAAATTCAAGTTAGTTAACATATAGTGTCGTCTTGGCTGCAGGAGCAGAACCTGGTGATTCATCACATACGTACAATACCCAGTGCTCATCCCAGCAAGTGCCCTCCTCAATGCCCATCACCCAGCTAGCCCATCCCGCCACCCACCTCCCCTCCAGTAACCCTCAGTTTGTTCTCTGTACTTAAGAGTCTGTTGTAGTTTGCCTTCCTCTCTGTTTTTATGTTATTTTTCCTTCCCTTCCTCTATGTTCATCTGTTGTGTTTCTCTAATTCCTCATGTAACGTTTGTCTTTCTCTGACTGACTTATTTCACTCAGCATAGTACCCTCTAGTTCCATCCATGTTGCTGCATATGGTGAGATTTTATTCTTTTTCATTGCCGGGTAGTGTTCCATTGTATATACCACATTCACACGCACCCTAGTGTTTATAGGAGTGCTATCAGCAATAGCCAAATTATGGAAAGAGCCCAAATGTGGAATTGATTTTTGACAAGGGCACCAAAGCAATTCAGTGCAGAAAGGATAATCATTTCAAAGGAGGATGTTGTAATAACTGGAACCTTGACCTAAACCCCGTATCTTACACAAAAAGTAAATGTATTCTACATCTGTCTGTGTACAACCTAAAACCATGGAACTTTTAGGAGAAAGCTTTCCTCAACTGGACTTAGCACGTGGTCAGATAGGATACACAAACATAACCATTAAAGACAAATTGCTAAACTGAACTTCAGCGTTGGAAAATCTTGCTTTGTGAAATACCTATAATGTGAAGGAAAAGACAAGCCAGAGACTGGCATAAAATATTTGCAAATAATATATCTGGCAGTAGACTTCTATGCAGATTATGGGAAGAACTCTCAACATTTAAGATGAGGAGACAATCCAGTTAGAAAAGGCACAATATTTGATCAGACAGCTCACCAAAAAGATATAAGGATGATAAAGACATGAAATGCTGTTCAACCTTGTTAGCCATTAGATAAATATAAAGTAAAATCACTGTAATACAACTGCCTACCTATTGGGATCACAGAAATAAAAAAATACCAGCAATACCAACAGCTTACAAAGATTAAGAGTCACAGAGATTTTCATATTGGGAAAACGCATTAGTGTAGCCACTCTGGAAAAACAGTTTGATGGTGTCTTATAAAGTTTAACACACACTCATCCTAGGACCTAGCAACTCCATTTCTTGTTATTGACCCAAATGAGCAACCACTAAAAAGGCTGTACAAAAAGACACACTCAAAATACTATGGAGAAATAAAAATGTAATTCTAAAATATGTTCAAATAACCCACAGGAAGTCACAAAAAAGAAATAAAATAGAAAACGAAATATGTGCTTGAGCCCTGACATAGCAATAATTACTTTAAGTTATCTAAATGGGTCCTCTTAAAACAGAGATTGATTGGTACAGTGGATTTAATAACATGACCCAACTATATATTCTCTAAAAGAAACTAAATATGATATTGGCCAGTAGAATATAAAAGGATGGAAAATAACAATCAAAAGAAAGTAGGAGTGGTTATATTAATAGCAGATAAAGTAAACTTCAAAGAAAAGTACTCAGGATTAGAGATTTTGGGAGGAAGGCCACGGAGATAAAATGCCATCTCATTACACCATATTTAGGGAACGTTCTCCCAATATGACTTCCCATTGTTGACATTAATCTTGATGACCTGGATAAGGTGGTTTTACAGGTTTCTGAAGTAAGTTATTCTTTGTAACACACGTCCCTACCATACTCTTTGGAAAGAAATCACCATATGTAGTTCACTCTTTTTTCTTTTTAATTTTATTTATTTATTTTGAGAGAGAGTAGGGTGAGAGGCAGAGAGAGAGGGAGAGAAAATCCCGAGCAGGCTCTGCACCATCAGCGGGGCCCAAATTCACAAACCATGAGATTGTGACCTGAGCCGAAATCAAGAGTTGGATGCTTAACAGACTGAGCCACCAGGCGCCTCTGTGGTTCACTCTTAATACAGTTATGCTCCACCTCCTTGAGAGGAGCGTATGTATAGAAACTGTTTGGAATTCTTATCCACCCAAAAGATTGGTCTATTCTCCTTCACTTATTTCTGTTATTTCCTGTCTTAGGATAGCCATTTATGCAAGATTTCTAGATCCTTCTAATGGAGAATGGGCTGAGAAACTAAGATCTGGGTTTCTACAATCCTGGGTTTCTACAATCCGTTTCCACATAGATCATTCCTGGCCTTCGCCTCTTGCTTGTCTGTAACTTCCCACACTCACAGTGGAAAACCTGGCTTCTACCATCTGCCATCCATTTTCTTATGGTGCAGTTCCAGGATACCTTTATAGCACTTTGAGACTTGTTAACCTGAAGCCCTGTGGGTAACACTTTTCAAAATTAGATGACCGTGCTTATGTGTAGGTCCTTTTGTGTTTCGTCTTCACAGAGTTTGTGCATTTTCAGAGTTATTGAGGTCAGCATCTCTCCCCTTCCCCCTTTGGTGGGTGTTTTGTATGTTTGTAATACAGTTAGATTCTTTTGCTTCAGCCTGCATTCTATTCTGGGATCTCCGTCTCCTAAAATGATTTTTCTTTCATTTGCATACATTAAGGTTCACTCTACTGCAACACGCTATGGGTTTTGACAAATGCAGAGTGTCATATCCACCATGATAGTATCATGTGGAATAGTTTCACCGCCCTAAAAAATAAACCTGTACTTCTTCTACTCAACCTTCTCTCTTTCTCAGACCCCTGGCAACCACTGGTCTATGTGCAGTCTCTATAGTTTTGCCTGATATATGTGTGTGTGTGTGTATACATATATATGTGTGTGTGTGTATATAAAATCTTTCTGGAAGACAGAAATTCAGCATGATTCACCACTACACTCTCAGCAGTCAGCCCCAGACCTCATCCTCCTCACTGAGACCCAGCCTTGCTTCTGGAGTTCTAAATGCTTTTCTGATTTCTTTATATGTTGGAGAAAAGTGGATGCCACATCTCCTAAAATTTTAGCTGGTTCCTCATGAAAACACCAGGAATTTCAGCCAGAGACACTCTTCCTCTGGGGACCCCATTCATTGGCTAGGGGGAGGTCCTAGTGGCCCTTCCAATGGGACACAAATTCTCTCTTGAAGAAGGTTCTGAGACGAGGTCTCATTTGGGAAACCGGAGGCTCTCGGGAATTCTCTGGCATCTTGCTATCTGTACTGTGAATTGCCCTTGGGTGAGGATACACTCTGGATAAACAGAAAGTGCCTGCCAACTGGTACAAACTCAGGTTCCGTGTTCACCCCTTTGTCAATTTTAGCCTTATTTGTACAGCGGAGAGCTTCATCCCTGCCTCCTTTCTAGGGTGACTCTAAGAACCTAGTGAGATAATGGTTGGGAAAGTATCTTATGGCAAGAGACCTCCTATGGAAGAGATGTTTGCCATAAAAGGACACTGAGTATGAGCAGTGACCAAAACAATCCCAGGGAACCGGAGGGATTCCTCTCGGGTGGTGAATGCAGCCACAAGTTCTGACTGTGAAGCAGGACAGGGAAATTTCTGTGGACCGTTCCCCCATGGGGTGACGGCTGGTAAAACCTTCTGATTCCATGATACCTGATTGTGAAACTCTTCCTTTTAGAAAACAGTTCCGAAAAACCTGGCTGATCCGTGTACAGGAAAGCAGCAGTGATAAAGTATTCTGACCAGTGCTGGTCTGGAGCTGAGCAGCTCTTGGCCCCAGGGGAGGCCCCCTCCCCCCACATAACAAAAGCCCATTGCTAGGTAACAAGCATTTATTTCACTGAACTCCTGCCTGCAGGGCCCTTTCCCTCCAGAGAGATAGAGCTTTATGTAGATCACAAAACACTATCCCAAGGCTTAGATCTTTGTCATGAAATATTAAGCACTCTTTGTTCATTTCTCCATCCCTTTGCGTTATGGGGCATGCTGCAGAAGCCCATCTCCCCTGCAAGACTGAGCCCCCCCTTCTTTGGGGCAAGTGTATGTTGATAGCCCACGTCTCCCACAGATTCTGGCTGTAGAGAAGGCACCACATGATTGTTGAATGGCTGTCAAGCCCTTTGCCTGCATGATGTTGCTTTTCATCATTTCGTTCTTTGTGAAATAATCAATGCCAGTGAATAACTTCTCCTCATTACGTTCAGCCACTGTGGATTCTAGAAAACTTTAGGTATAGTTTGATTTTTGTCATTGCTTCCCCTCAATCCTAGCAGAGGGCCTGGTAGTTCTGGGCTGGAGGCCAGGAGGGGGTAGATATATGTGCTGAACAGGTTTCTGTTTTTTTGGTTTTTTGTAAAGCTTATTTGAAGAGAGAAAGAGGGAGCACAAGTGGGGGAGGGGCAGACAGAGAGAGAGAGAGGGAGAGAGAGAATCTTAAGCAGACTCCATGATATCAACGTAGAGCCTGATGCCGGACTCAATCTCAAACCTTGAGATCATGACTTGAGCCAAGATCAAGAGTCAGAACACTTACCTGACTGAGTCACCCTGGTGTCCCTGGATTTTCTTTTGAAGGCTTTTCTGAGTAATGGGCCCACCCTTGAATTCTGGGGGAAGGTGTGTTCTGGGGCCGTGGTCCTCATGTCTGAGGTCAAGCCTACTTACTGATGCAATGGCAGGCTCTTGCTCTCCTTCAATGGGTACTCATTTGAGCCTCAGTCTCCAAATCTGTATGAGACTCCTTCACCAGCCTCTGCACCATGGTCTCTCTGACTGCCTGATTCAGCTTCATCATACGTACATAATTATTTCTGTGTATTACTTCCATATACTCCACTCCCATTCCCTTTTCCCTAGTTTTCTTGGCTTAGCATCTAGAGATCCATACAACCTCTTACATGTCTCATCGGAGCTATGTAAGGACAAGAAGGAGGCCAGCAATTCACACAGGTGCCTTGTGTACTGAACCCTCGTTTCACCGAATCTTGGGTGATTGCCTTTGTTTAAAAGTTAAAGCCAATATTTTTTTTAGTTCAGTAGACAGAGCCTTCACAATCTGACCCCAGCCTACCCCTCTGGTCCTATCTCCCTCCACCTCCCCTTATTTCCCTTGGAGTCAGTATGATAACTACTTTTTTTTAACCTCCTAAACAATCCTCTTGGTTTCATCCCTGTGAATATACTGTTCCTTCCCTTAGGGATTCTTATCCTCCAACAAATTACCCATCAAGAAATCTCCTACAAATGTTCTAAAGCCAGTTCATATTGCAGATCACCTTTTCTGAGACTTTCCTGACATCTCTAACAGTTTCCCAACCTTTCTTCCACCTACAACCTTTTCTAAAGAATTGAAAC
>PISW01017062.1:0-11315 GCA_004023785.1 Mungos mungo
ATGGGGATAAGGTGTTGTGGGTGGCTAGAGGCAGTTTTATATGTGGTGATTAAGGAAGGCTGTGCTGGAGGAGGAGCCAAGATGGCAGAGAGGAAGGGAGCTCTGTAAACTTCGTCTGCCCCATCTATTGAACTGAGAAGGACATTACTCTCATCTGCAAGAGTGGAAGGAGAAAATACAGACTCCAGAAAGAAGACAATCTCAAAGGTGCCTGAGTGAGTGAGTACGATTGGAAAACGGGCCAGCCCGAGAAGGGCAGGGTAAGTGGGAGCCACAGCCCAACACATGGCAAGCACACAGAGCCCCTAAGATACAAAGGGAAGAGAAAGAGAAACTGAACACACTCATAGTACTGTCTCTAGAAAAGAGATAAAGAACGTTCAACCCTGCAAGGAGAGAAAAACTCTCCATAGATAACTGCTGGGTAGCCCAAATCCTGAACCTGGGTGACAAAGGGAAAAAACAGCCTCCACCTCCATGCCATCCTGGAAGGAGTTGGCAGCCACAGCAGCAGCCCCACAGGGGGGCACACTTCGGCCTTGTCTGAGGGAGTGGGAGCACACACCTCATTTCCACAGAGCATCTAGCCTCCAGCATTGGCCACGTGAATCCTAGATCCCGGGTGCCAACTGGAAAAAGTAGCCACTACCCTATGCAATCCCAGCAGGGAGTTGGTGGTTGCAGAGGTGGGGGGCACAAGCTTCAGCTGCAGGAGCATGCAGCTCATTTCTGGCAGTGCCCAGCATCTCAGGCAGCGGCACTGTAAATCCAGGCTGGCGCCAAGAGAAACTGATCCCTCCCCCATGCAATCTTGATCCCGGCTGGGGGCTGGGATTTGGCTGCAGTGTCTGAGAGGCCGTGCACTTCGCCTCCTGAAGTTCACTTTGCCTCCGCCTCCAGCAGGAGCAGCACAAATCCCTGCTGGCACCTAGAGAAACTGCTCCCTCCCACTACGAGCTCCTGGCTAAGAAACCAGCTGCTAAAGCAAGTACATCTCATCTGTGGTGGCATCAAACTGCATGGACTAGGATTTTGAAACGAGGCGGGCCTGGAACATATGGCTTGGCTCAGCTGAAACGAGGTGGGCCTGGAACATATGGAATGGCAGGAAATCTTCAATGTGATGAACAGAAAAAACATGCAGCCAAGAATCCTTTATCCAGCAAGCCTGTCACTCAAAATAGCTGAGCTGCACAAGGGGATCAGACTCATTAGAGTGGCCTGCAGCGCTTAGTTCCAGTGGAGCTTGGGGTGCTGCCATTCTACTCTCTGCAACCACCACGGCAGGTCCTCTGAGAGCACTCCCCAAGACCTACTACAGCAAACCATGCTTATCTGCAAGGAGAAGCTGCTGCTTTTTTTTTTTCTTTGTACTTAATTTTTATCATTCTTACCTTTTTTACTTTTTATATTTTTTTAAATTTTTAATCCTTATTTTCCTTTTTCTTTACTCCCTCTTTTTTTCCCCCATTCCCATCCAAATATATCCTCCCGTATCTCATCCTTATCTCTCCCCTTAACTGGTTATACACTTTTAGACTGTCCATTGTTCTTTGTTGTCTCTGCCCCCCTTTATTTATTTTTTATTTTCTTTTCTTCTCTTCTTTTCTTCTCTTTCCTCTCCATTTTCTATTCTTCTTTCTTCCTTTTAATTTGTTTGTTTGTTTGATTTATCTGTGCGTTTGCGTGCCTCTGTTCCATCTGTGTTTGTCTCTCTGTTTTCCTTCTAATGGCTACCACAAGAAACAAGCCAAAGTCTGCATGATGGCGAGTCCCAAATATTGCTGCATAGGGAAATAAAATATTCAAAGGCACAACAAAAACACTGAGAGACACCATTAAAAGAATATTTCCTGAAACAACAGGACCTGGATGGTCAATAAGCATACTTTAATAAAGCAATACTAACAGGTGCACAGTGCACAATCAGCTTTTTAAAACTGACAAGAGACAGAAAACTAGCCAAAATGACAAAACGAAGGAACTCTCCATGGAAGAATCTCGAGGAAGAAGTCACAGCCACAGAACTGCTAAAAACAGATCTTAACAACATAATGGAACAAGAATTTTACAAACTTGCCTTAAATTAATTACTGGGGTTGAAAAAAGCATCAGAGAAGCAACTGAGACAATGACTAGGTACTTTGAAAATAGGTGTGAAGTTAAAAAAGGGTATAAATTATGTGAATAATAAAATGGAAGCAGCCACCTCTAGAATTGAAGAGGCACAGAGAAGAATACATGAATTAGAAGATATAGTTATAGCAAAAGAGGAAGCCGAAAAAAAAAAAAAAGAGAGAAATTGATCCAGGAGCAAGAAAGGAGAATTCGAGACCTGAGTGATACAATCAAATGGAACAACATCCCTATCATAGGAATCCCTGAAGAGGAAAATGGAGAGAAAGGTCCTGAAGGGATACTAGACCAAATTATAACTGGGAATTTCCCAAATCTGGGGAAAGAAATAGACATTCAAATACAAGAGGCACAAAGAACCTCCTTAAGATGTAATTTGAATCAACATTTGGCATGAAATATCATAGTGAAACTGGCAAAATATAAAGAGAGAATTCTGAAAGCAGCTAGGGAGAAAAGGGTCCTAACGAACAGAGGGAAATCTATCAGAGTGGTTACAGACCTATCTAGTGAAACTTGGCAGGCCAGGAAGGAATGGCAGGAAATCTTCAATGTGATGAACAGAAAAAACATGCAGCCAAGAATCCTTTATCCAGCAAGCCTGTCACTCAAAATAGAAAAAGAGATAAACGTGTTCCCAAATAAAGAAAAATGGAGAGAATTCATGACCACCAACCAGCCCGAAAAGAAATCCTAAGAGGGACTCTATAAGGGAAATGTTGCAAGAATACAAAGTGCCAGAGACACCACTATAAACATGAATTCTAGGGAGAACACAATGACTCTAAACCCACATTTTTCACTAATAACGCTGAATATAAATGGACTGAATGCTCCAACCAGACGACACAGGATTGCAGAATGGATTAAAAAACAAAATCCGTCTATTTGCTGTCTACAAGAGACTCATTTTCGACCTGAAGATACTTTCAGGTTGAAAGTAAAGGGATAGAGAAATATCTATCATACGACTGGAAGTCAAAAGAAAGCCGGAGTAGCCATACTTATATCAGACAAACTGGACTTTAAAGTAAAGGCAGTAACAAGAGATGAAGAAGGACATTATATAATAATTACAGGATCTCTCCATTAGGAAGAGCTAACAATTATAAATATCTATGCGCCAAATTCTGGAGTGCCCAAATACGTAAAACAATTAATCACAGACAGAAACAATCTTATTGATAAGAATGTGCTAATTGCAAGAGACTTTAATATTCCACCAACAGCAATGGCTAGATCAACCATACAGAAAATCATTAAGAAACAATGGACCTGAATGACACATTGGAACAGATTAAAGTGATAGATATATATAGAACTCTGCATCCTGAAGTTAGGAAATTCACCTTCTTCTCGAGTGCACATGGCACATTCCTCAAGATAGATCACATACTGGGGCATAAAGCAGCCATCCATAAGTATAAACGAATAGAGATCATACCATGCACACTATCAGATACAATGCTATGAAACTTGAAATTAACCACAGGAAAAAGTCTGGAAACCCTCCAAAAAAGTGGAGTTAAAAACCACCCTACTGAAGAATGATTGGGCTAATCGGGCAATTAGAGAAGAAATTAAGAAATATATGGAAACCAATGAAAATGAAAATACAACAATCCAAATCTCTGGGACGCAGCAAAGGCAGTCCTAAGAGGAAAGTATATTGCAATTCAGGCCTATTTCAACAAACTAGAAAAAGCGCAAATTCAAAATCTAATAGAGCACCTACAGGAACCAGAAGGGGAGCAGCAAGAGTACCCCAAACCCAGCAGAAGAAAAGAAATAATAAACATCAGGGCAGAAATAAACAATATACAATACAAAAACCAGTCGAGCAGATCAATGAAGCTAAGAATTGGCTCTTTGAAAAAAAAAAAAACAAAATTGATAAACCTGTAGCCAGGCTCCTTAGAAAGAAAAGAGGAAGCACCCAGATAGGCAAAATCATGAATGAAAAAGGATCTATTACAACCAATCCCTTAGAAATACAATCAATCATCAGAGATTACGATGAAAAACTATATACCAACAAACTGGAAAACCTAGAAGAAATGGACAAATTCCTAAATGCACATGCACTACCAAAATACAAACAGGAAGAGATAGAAAGCATGAATAGACTGATAACCAGTGAAATCATATCCGTTATCAGAAATCTCCCAATGAATAAGAGCCCAGGGCCAGATGGCTTCCCAGGGGAATTCTACCAGACATTTAAAACAGAGCTAATACCCATTTTCTCAAACTATTCCAAAAAATACAAATCGAAGGAAAACTTCCAAACGCATTCTATGAGCCAGCATCACCTTGATACCCAAACCAAACAGAGGCCCATCCAAAAAAGAGAACTACAGACCAATATCTTTAATGAATACAGAGGCAAAAATACTCAACAAGGTACTGGCAAATTGAATTCCACAGCATATAAAAAAATTACCCATCATGATCAAGTGGGATTCATTCCTGGATTACAGGGCTGGCTCACTATTCACCAATCCATTAATGTGGATAACACATTAACATTAACAAAAGAAAATAAAAAGTCTGGGATTGTGATGCCTCCCATTTTGGTTTTCTTCTTCAATATAACTTTGGCTATTTGGGGTCTTTTGTGGTTCCATACGAATTTTAGGATAGTTTGCTCTAGTTTTGAGAAGAATGTTGGTACAATTTTGATGGGGATTGCATTGAATGTGTAGATTGCTTTGGGTAGTAATGACATTTTCACAACGTTTATTCTTCCGATCCATGAACAGGGAATGTTTTTCCATTTCTTAGTGTCTTCTTCAATCTCTTTCATAAGTTTTCTATAGTTTTCCAATATCCTTAATGAATACAGATGCAAAAATACTCAACAAGATACTAGCAAATCGAATTCAACAGCATATAAAAAGAATTATCCATCATGATCCAGTGGGATTTATTCCTGGGTTACAGGGCTGGTTCAATATTCGCAAATCCATCAATGTGATCCTTCACATTAACAAAAGAAAGGATAAAAACCATATGATCCTGTCGATAGATGCAGAAAAAGCATTTGACAAAATACAGCACCGTTTCGTAATAAAAACCCTTGAGAAAGTCGGAATAGAAGGAACTTACCTAAACATTATAAAAGCAGTTTATGAAAAGCTCACAGCTAATATCATCCTCAATGGGGAAAAACTGAGAGCTTTCCCCCTGAGATCAGGAACATGACAGGAGTGTCCACTCTCACATCTGTTGTATGGCATAGTGTTGGAAGTCCTAGGATCAGCAATCAGACAACAAAAGGAAATAAAAGGCATCAGAATGAGCAAAGAAGAAGTCAAACTTTCGCTTTTCAGAGATGACATGATACTCTACATGGAAAACCCAGCAGACTCCACCAGAAGCCTTCTAGAACTGATTAATGAATTCAGTAAAGTTGCAGGGTACAAAATGAATGTACAGAAATTGGTTGCATTCCTATTAACCAATAATGAAGCAGAAGAAAGAGAAATCAAGAAACTGACCCATTCACAATTGCACAAAAATCCATAAATACTTAGGAGTAAACCTTACCAAGGATGTAAAAGACCCACATGACGAAAACTACATAAAATTTATGAAAGAGATTGAAGAAGACCAAGAAATGGAATAACATTCCATGCTCTTGGATCGGAAGAATAAATATTGTGAAAATATTATGACTACCCAAAACAATCTACACATTCAATGCAATCCCCATCAAAATTGCTCCAGCATTCATCTCAAAGCTAGAGCAAACCATCCTCAAATTCGTATGGAACCACAAAACACCCCAAATAGCCAAAGTAATATTGAAGAAGAAAACCAAAACGGGAGGCATCACAATCCCAGACGTTAGCCTCTACTACAAAGCTGTCATCATCAAGACAGTATGGTATTGGCACAAAAACCAACACATAGACCAGTGGAATAGAATAGAGAACCCAGAAGTGGGCCTACACATGTATGGCCAATTAATTTTTGACAAAGCAGGAAAGAGTATCCAATGAAAAAAAAAACCTGCCTCTTTAGCAGGTGGTGCTGGGAGAACTGGACAGCAACATGCAGAAGAATGAAACTAGACCACTTTCTTACACCATACACAAAAATAAACTCAAAATGGCTGAGGACCTGAATGTGAGACAGGAAACCATCTATAACCTCCAGGTGAAAGTAGGAAACAACCTCCTTGACCTCAACTGCAGCAATTTCCTACTCGACACATCCCCAAATTCAAGGGAAATGAAAGCAAAAATGAACTCTTGGGACCTCATCAAGATGAAAAGCTTCTTCACTGCAAAGGAAACAATCAAGAAAACTAATAGGCAACTGACAGAATGGGAAAAGATAGTTACAAATGACATATCAGAGAAAGGGCTAGTATCAAAATCTACAAGGAACTCCCCAAAATTCACACCCAAAAAACAAATAACCCACTGAAGAAATGGGCAGAAGACATGAACAGACACTTCTCCAAAGAGGACATCCAGATGGCCTACAGGCACATGAAACGATGCTCAACATCACTCATCATCAGGGAAATACAAATCAAAACCACACTGAGATACCACCTGACACTGGTCAGAGTGGCTAAAATGAACAAATCAAGAGACTATAGATGCTGGCGAGGGTGTGGAGAGACTGGCACCCTCCTACACTGTTGGTGGGAATGTAAACTGGTGTAGCCACTCTGGAAAACAGTGTGGAGGTTCCTCAAAAAACTATCAATAGAACCCCCTTATGACCCAGCAATATCACTGCTAGGGATTTACCCAAAGGATACAGAAGTGCTGATGCACAGGGGCACATGTACCTCAATTTTCATAGCACTGTCAGCAATAGCCAAATCATGGAAAGAGCCTAAATGTCCATTACCTGATGAAAGGATCAAGAAGATGTGTTATATATACAATGGAATATTACATGGCAATGAGAAGGAATGACATCTGGCCATTTGTAGGAAAGTGGATGGACCTCGAGGGTGTCATGCTAAGCGAAATAAATCAGGCGGGGAAAGACAGATACCATATGTTTGCACTCATATGTCTAACAAGAGAACAAGAGAAACCTAATGGAGAACCAGGGGGAGGAGAAGAGGGAAAGAGAGTTGGGGAGAGAGAGGGATGCAAAACTTGAGAGACTATTGAATACTGAAAACTAACCGAGGGTTGAAGGGGGAGGGGCATGGGGAAAAGTGGTGGTGGTAATGGAGGAGGGCACTTGTGGGGAAGACTACTGGGTGTTATATGGAAATCAATTTGACAATACACTATTTAATAAAAATAAATAAAAGGAAGGCTGTGCTACACATGTGTTATTTTACCTAATGCAGTGATGTGAGCAGCCATGGGGCTATCTGGGCTAGAAGTGGTATGGTTAAAGGGACAGCAAGTACAAAGGACCTGTGATAGGGTCTTGCTGGTATGTTAGGAAGCCAGAATAGTTAGCAGGCTAAATATGAGTGAGAAGAGAGAAACAGAGGCTGAGTAGTAGGTGTCAGTGACAAATACTGTAGGATTTTGTAGGTCCACGCAATTGCAGAATTTGGCTTCTACTCTGAATAAAAAGAGAAACCAGTGGAAGGTTTGCAGAGAATTGTGTGTCATTTTTAACATTTGTATGCATATCCTTGACAAATATACATCACTTTTAGGCTGATTTATAAATGTATATAAATGTAACTGTGCTGTATACCTCATCCTACTTCTACTTTTGCTACTTAACATTATTTCTGAAATCTACCTATGTTGTTATCTTTAATCTACCTTTTTACTTATGACTGCTGGGTAATATTTCATTGTGTACATATGACACATTTTACCTATACATTCCTCCAGTAACAGAGGCTGGCATAGCTCCAGATTCAGTAACAGTCCTGGGATGAACTGCCAGAGTCCAGTTTCAGCAGGTCCAGGGCTCCCTGAAGGATGGGCGGAGTTGGCAAAAGGCGGAGGGAATGAGAGAGCCACGAGTTTCTTTCTGATCACCAGGCATGCATCTCTGCACTGACCGGAGAGTCAGCCTTATTTATGAAAAAAACTTTTGGGGCCAGCACAGAAGTGGCATTTGCCTTAGACAATGATTTCTGATGATAAATTTTTTTATATTAAAAATTTCCCAGAACATAGATTGGTAGAAGACTCGTGCATAATCTTTATCAATTGATTTAGGTAATTTAGATGCTTATCATATGGGGAAGGAGGGTATCTTCAGCATTCAAATACAAGACAATGTTTTTATCATAGTAAAGGCAAAAGTTAGTTCTTTGTGAGCAGGGGTCAATGGCCTGTTTGCTTTAGGGGAAGTATAAGAAAATCAGGATTCTCGGGAAATGCAAATGTTTGCTCCCATAAACACAAAAGAAGTTCCTTCAATAAGTTCCTTCACAAGGTGCAATTAGCATATTTTAGGATAAAGGGATAAGTCACTCCTGATCCCAGTCAACGAGGTGCCTTGGGAGTTGGTGCTCAAGTAAAAATAATTGAGTGGGGGTGGATATCTGTCACCATCTGATGGCAAGAGGCCTTGCAAACCTGCCTTACCTCACAAGGAGTTTTCTCAACTTAGTGAGTTCAGAAATTGGCTCCCAACAATGAACATGCTCATATGAGCCTCCTTATAGACTCAGGGGAGAGTTTCCCTGGAATGTATATGTCAGAGAGGGATTATGGGTTTGGAATGTGTGCACATCTTAATTCCACTAACATTGTGCTTCAGGATGGTGACCCCAGTTCCACTCCCACCAGCAGTGGATGATATTTTGTATCTTCTCATCAAATTCTTTTTTTTATATAGTTTATTGTCAAGTTGGTTTCCACATAACACCCAGTTCTCATCCTGACAAATGCCCTCCTCCATGCTTATCACCCATTTTCCACTCTCTCCCTATCAAACGTAAGTTTGTTTTCAGTATAAGAGTCTCTTATGGCTTACCTCCCTCCCTCTCTGTCTAAACCTGCTGCCCGGTCCCGGCGCGCTCGTCCTAAACCCGCAGCCCCAGAACGCTCCTTCACTGGTCATTGTTGTTTCCCGCGGGAGTCTTAACCCGCGGGACCCGGAACACAAGTCCGCTCGTCCTTCTGCTTCCACTCTGGGCTGCGGCGGCACTCGCGGGGCGGCCCTGAGCCCCGCATAGAGCGGGTCCCGGGGTCCGCCTCTACCCCTGGTTAGGGCGGCAGGCGCCGCGGGTCCTTCTCCTGAGGGAGGGAGAGAGAAAGGGGGCAAGAGAGGGGAGACGCAGGGAGTAAAGACAACACTCACGGTTTTCAATCAGGCAGAAGAGAGAGAGAGTTTATTGAGAAAACTGTCTTTTATATATTTCTAGGGCGGAACAAACAACGTAGCTGACCTACATCAGATACCAGGTAAACAGAGTCAAATGCATATCAAAGAAGCGCCCCGACTTTGCCTTCAGCAATCCTGGGGGAGGGAGAGCTAACAATGAATACGGTTTTGATCTTTTATGCACCTCGGCCACTACGTCTGGCGCAGCAAGACTGACGCCAAAGTTATTTTGGCCATCTCCAGCTTCCAGATGCAAATCTTGTTTACTGGTTCACTCTCCGGAGAGTGAAAATCCTTGCAGAAGACTTGGCTCCCGACACCTCTC
Organism: Mungos mungo; assembly: GCA_004023785.1. NCBI lineage: Eukaryota > Metazoa > Chordata > Mammalia > Carnivora > Herpestidae > Mungos > Mungos mungo. The sequence goes on from PISW01017062.1 coordinate 9,740, forward strand.
CTTAACTATTTTATCACCTTCCCCCTCCATAGTCCTCTGTTAAGGTTTTTCTGTTCCACATATGAGTGTAAATATATGGTATCTCCCTTTCTCTGCCTGATGTATTTTACTTAGCATAACATCCTCGAGGTCCATTCACATTGCTACAAAGGGCCAGATTTCATTCTTTCTCATTACCCTGTAGTATTTCATTGTATAGATAAACCACATCTTCTTGATCCATTTCTCAATTGATGGACATTTAGGCTGTTTTCATGATTTGGCTATTGTCAAAAGTGGAGCTATGAACATTGGGTTACGTGTGCACCTATGCATCAGCACTCCTGTATCCCTTGGGTAAATTTCTAGCAGTGCTATTGCTGGGTCATAGGGGAGTTCTACTGTTAATTTTCTGAGGAACACTGTTTTCCAAAGGGGTTGTATCAGTCTACATTCCCACCAACAGTGTAGGAGGGTGCCAGTCTCTCCACACCCTCGCCAGCATCTATAGTCTCTTGATTTGTTCATTTTAGCCACTCTGGCCGTGTGAGATGGGATCTCAGTTGGTTTTGATTTGTATTTCCTTGATGATAAGTGATGCTGAGCATCGTTTCATATGCCTGTTGGCCATCTGGGTATCTTTTATGGAGAAGGGTCTATTCATGTCTTCTGCCCATTTCTTCAGTGGGTTATTTGTTTTTCTGGTGTGAATTTTGGGGAGTTTCTTATAGATTTTGGATACTAGCCCTTTACCGGATATGTCATTTGCAACTATCGTTTCCCATTCTGTTGGGTGCCTATTAGTTTTCTTGATTGTTTCCTTTGCAGTGCAGAAGCATTTTATCTTGATGAGATCCCAATAGTTCATTTTTGCTTTCATTTCCCTTGCCTTTGGGGATGAGTCGAGTAGGAAATTGCTGCAGTTGAGGTCAATGAGGTTGTTTCCTACTTTCTCCTGGAGGATATTGATGGTTTCCTGTCTCACATTCAGATACTTCATCCATGTTGAGTTTATTTTTGTGTATGGTGTAAGTAACTGCTCTAGTTTCCTTCCTCTGCATGTTTTTGTCCAGTTCTCCCAGCACCATCTGTTAAAGAGGTTGTCTTCCTTCCATTGGATACTTGCTGGAAGCTGCACCAGCCTTGCTGGATGGCGCGGTCACAGTAAGGAAATGGTAGATGTAGCACGGCTCCTGCCACAGGTGTGGAAGCTAGCATCTCCTTCTGTTAACTCATTGCTCATGTAATATTAAGCCTGTTGCTATTGATTAGGCCTCACAATGTTCCTAATCAGACCAATATTCCCCAGAAACCTCATGGGAGGAAGCATATTCCCACCTCTATGAAGAGGAAGTTAAATAAGGCCCTGCAGATGTTTGTCAAAAGGCTCTTCTATTGAGCTTCACAAACTTAAGACATGGAAATAAAGGGGGTTAAAAAACACAAAGATAATGTTTACCCTGGCTTGGAGACAAAAGCCTAACTTAGGAAATAGAAACAAACAAGAGCCAGGCATAAGCTACTGCTCATACATATGCTAATTTGGTGCCCATTGTGAGGATAGGTAAGAGTAGTTACAACTTAAAGTCATATGCAA
>PISW01017063.1:0-11313 GCA_004023785.1 Mungos mungo
TATACAGATATTTTAAATCGCACTTGTTAACACTGCTAGTAAAATCTTCCATATCTTTTCTTATCTGTTACATATCAAAATTTTGAAAACAATCAATTAAGGTATCTCACTCTTATAAGAAAAAAAGTGAAAGGCAAAGCATCAACACAATACTTATTTTAACCTTGTAATTAATTTTTTAAACTCTGTCTATGAGGATCCGGTGCAAAGGCTGGGAAGCCAAGACACAGACAAACAGTCCAGGTGCACACATTCCGGGAATCCCAGCAACTCTAAGACAGCAGATTCCCAACGTACTCAGAAGCAGCCTCAAAAGACAGTGTTAAGGCCAACTACGGTCAAATTCCTCTTGGAAATAGTTTAAATCACCAGGCAAGTGCCTGACTTTACGTAAAAATGCCACAGATGAATTTATTGGTTTCTTTAATTAGTACTTAATAATTCTCAGCAGCCCTTTAAGGCCTTCCATCAATTCCTCAATTTCTTTTAAGAGAATGTCTATGAAACCCTCCCCACACAGCCGCCCTGGGACTATTATAACGTGTTTCTTTTTTTTTTTTTTTTTTTTTCCAGCTGTGCAAGCAAAACTGTAAAGCCACTGCCCCATCACACGATGACTATTCCATTATCTCACAAAGGGGGAGCTGGATTTCATGAACTACTGTAAAAAACAAACAACTACGACAAAAACTAAAGCTGAACTCCCTTAGATTAAATGTGTCCATGATGTGACTGCACTGAAGGATTATTAACAGGTAGAAGTTCAAGAAAGGCAGATTAGGATCTATTACATCAAAGGCTTAGCATTCAATCTGTCCTGACAGAGAACTGTGGTCTTCCAAAATCCATCACTCAGTGTCCAAGCACAAGTTACATGGAGATACTGCGCAGCTCAGTTACTGTTTCACTAAGGAATCTGTACTCTTGGGAAGGCCAGACCAGAGGATTTGAAGTTCATGGATCATTCTTAAGATTTATAATAGAAGGGGCACCTGGGTGGCTCAGTCAGTTAAGCATCCAACTTCAGCTCAGGTCATGATCTCACTGCTCATGGGCTCAAGCCCCGCGTCAAGCTCTGTGCTGATAGCTCAGGGCCTGGTGCTTGCTTCAGATACTGTCTTTTTCTCTCTCTGCCCCTTCTTCACTTGCAGTCTATCTCTCTCTCAAAAATAAATGTTAAAAAAACATTTTTAAAAAAAAGATTTACAATAGAAAACTCTAAGAGATCAAATAAATCAAAGACATTCATACAACAAATATTTCAAGTACTTCTTGGCTGTCTGCAAACACCATGTACTACCCAAGGCACTAAATATGAAATGAAACAGTCTGTGTCCTAAATAATGAATAGTTCACCCTCTAAAGGGGAAGAGAAATAAGCAAACTAATAATTACAAGTGCTGATGGTTTTTCACTAAAGCTAAAATAATATTCATAGATTGTTGAAACACAAGACTGACCTTGTTCATACAACCCAATATTTCTAACAAATAAGCCATGCAATGAAAGCTCTCCTCCTGGGGTGCCCAAGTGACTCAGTCAGTTGAGTATCCAACTCTTGATTTGGGTTCAGATCATGACCTCACAGTTTGTGAGACTGAGCCCTACATCAGGCTTTGTGCTGACAGCACAGATCTTGGATCCTGCTTGGGATTCTCTCTCCCTCCATCTCTCTCTCTGCCCCTCTCTTGCTCGTGCATGCTGTGCTTACTCTCTCTCTCTCAGAAAGAAAAGAAAAAAAAGAAAAGAATGAAAGAAAGAAAAAAAGCAAGCAAGCAAGCTTTCCTCTCTGTTCAACTGTTCTACGAAGGGAATTTACTTTTCTCTCAAAAAGCAAAATTTTTATCAGAAGCATTTCAGGATTTGCCTCTAAAACGTCAGGAAGTTCCTGTGAGCTTGTAAACAACTTCGCATTCAACTGTCATTTCTTAACACAACTACTCCAAAAGGCCGAGAAGTCCAGGCCCTGGCCCTGAGAGACTCAGCGACCACTGGCAGCAGCGAATCCGTGCAAAGCTGTGGGCAGAAGTCTGCTCCACACGTATGCCAGGTAAAGCGTCAACAAAATCGCAAGTCCACCATCTCCGCAGAGAAGATGAACACTCTTCTCTGTGCTCAAAAAATCCTTGGAGTAAAAATCCTTCTATATAAAGCTTCAAGGCTACTCAGTTTCCAAAAGAGTTCGGAAACAGAAATACAACTTTGTGTACAACTATGAATACAACTTTGGATTCTATTCCACTGGGTTATGAGCCCCACTGCTCAAAAGCCAGGAAGAGCTAAAAATCACAGACATCAGGAATATTATAAAACGCGTGCTCAAGGGATGAGGTGTAGTCTGCCAATGTATGATATGCTTAAGACAGTAGGAAAAAACGTTATTCCCAAAGAAGATCTGCTTCCATTTTTTTCAGTTGAATTGCTTTCAATTTCAAGAATCCCCTGAAGTCCAGCCACAGAGTTGAACCCTTTCATATAAAGTGACAAGTGTCAGGAAAGAAACAGGCATAGATCACAGGGTGATGACAAGAATACAAATATATACCATTTGAAAAGATAAATTCCACAGAGAATACTTCAAGGGTCTTTGAAGTTTCAAAACAAGAATAGATTACAACTTTTCCAGAGGCTGAGAACAAAACACTTCATGAAGGAAGTAAAGACAGAGTGAAAAGCGGCTCAAGAGGGTGGTGTCTGGCATGGATAATCAGGAGCACACGTAAACGTCAAAGAGACATGTATGTTATGCATGAGAGAGCCTAGGAGGTGAGGCTGGAAAATGGGGCTATTCCGCGAAGGCCACACTGTGGGAAGATCTAGTACTTAGTATTAGCACAAAGAAACCACATGAAAGGTGAACTCCCTAATCTGTGTAAGATATTCTAATTTAACCACTTTTTAAAAATTTTTTAATGTTTTTTATTTATTTTTGAGATACAGAGAGAGACAGCACGAGCAGGGGAGGGTCAGAGAGACAGGGAGATACAAAACTCGAAGTAGGCTCCAGACTCTGAGCTAGCTGTCAGCACAGAGCCTGACACGGGGCTCAAACCCACGAATCGTGAGGTCATGGCCTGAGCCAAAGCTGGACACTTAACCAACCTAACCACCCAGGCACCCCTTAACCACTTTTTAAAACATGAGCTAGCAAGGCATCTGGGTGGCTTAGTTAGTTAAATGTCTGACTCTTGGTTTCAGCTCAGGTCATGATCTCATAGTTCATGAGTTCGAGCCCCGCATCGGGCTCTACACTGACAGTGCACAGCCTGCTTAGGATTTCTTTCTCCTTCTCTCTCTGCCCTTCCCTGGCAAGCTCTCTCTTTCTCAAAAAAATAAACATTTAAAAAAATATTTTAAAACATGAGCTAATACAAAGTACTAAAGACAGCTAATTTCATAAACATACTCTCTATACATACTATTATCTAAATCATCAATAATGTTAGCTTGAAGAAAATCCTATGGAACTTGACTTTATACATTCTCATCTCGCATACTGACATTAAATGACATTAAGTTAATTTCTGAGGAGAGTCCTTTAAAATCACTTATACGGGCACCTGGGTGGCTCGGTCAGTTAAGCGTCTGACTTCGGCTCAGGGCATGATCTCATGATTCATGAGTTCAAGCCCCGCGTTGGGCTCTGTGCTTAAAGCTGAGTCTGGAGCCTGCTTCTGATTCTGTGTCTCCTTCTCTCTCTGCCTCTCCCCTGCTCATGGTCTGTCTCTCTCTCTCTCACAAAAATAAAATAAACATTTTTAAAAATCACTTATAAAACCTCATTATAATCCTCTCAGCACCGTAATATACCAATTCAGCCCTTCAGTCTTTTCTACCTACATTTATTCCTGGGCTGATTTCAAGCGGCATCAAGATTTAAATACTGTAAGGGGGAAAAGAGGTGGTGGTGATGGAAGAGGGCACTTGTGGGGAAGAGCACTGGGTGTTGTATGGAAACCAATTTGACAATAAACTATTAAAAAAAAAAAGATTTAAATACTGGCTCTATGTAAGGAGTTTCTATCTCCAGCTTCCCTCAATTCCCAACATCAACGTCCCTAGCTGACATCTCTGCTTGCCCCACGTCTAAAAGACACCCAAACACAATATACCTAAAAGACAACTTGTACCCTTCGCCCCCAAACATACTCCTCTTTCTACAACCCCAAGAATGGCTGCTGTGTTCTTCCAGCTGCTCAGGCAAAATCTTTGAAGTGACTTTGCCTCCTCCCTGTATCTCCTACATCCCCCGACCCCATCCAAACCATGATAAAAATCCTGTCCATCAGCAAGGTAATAGCCAACTGGATCGAACAACACATTAAAAAAATTATTCAGCACAACCAAGTGGGATTTCTATGTAGGATGCAGGGCCGGCTCAATATCTGCAAAAGAAGAAGGACAAGAACCACCTGATCCTCTCAATAGATGCAGAGAAAGCATCTGATGAAACAGAGCATCGTTTCTTGATAAAAACTCTCAAGAAAGGAGGGACAGAAGGATCATACCTTGAGATCTTAAAAGCCATGTATAAAAGCCAACACTAATATCATCATCAATGGGGGAAATTTGAGAGCTTCCCCCTAAGGTCAGGAACAAGACAGGAATGTCCACTCTCGCCACTGTTATCCAACAGAGTACTGGACATCTTAGCCTCAGCATTCAGACAACACAAAGAAATAAAAAGCATCCACATCGGCCAGGAGGAGTTCAAACTTTCACTCTTTGCAGATGACAGGATACTCCACATGGAAAACCCAAAAGATTCCATCAAAAAAACTGCTAGAACTGATCTATGAATTCTGCAAAGTCGCAGGATATAAAATCAATGCGCAGAAATCAGTTGCATTCCTTTATACCAACAATGAAGCAACAGAAAGAGAAGTTAAGGAATCGATCCCATTTACAATTGTACCAGAAACCATAAAATACCTAGGAATAAATCTAACCAAAAAGGTGAAAAATCTATACACTGAAAACTATAGAAAGCTCATGAAAGAAATTGAAGAAGACACAAAAAAAATGGAAAAATATTCCATGCTCCTGGGTAGGAAGAACAAATATTGTTAAAATGTCAATACTACTCAGAGCAATCTACATATTCAATGCAATCCCTATCAAAATAACACCAGCATTCTTCACAGAGCTAAAACAAACAATCCTAGAATTTATATGGAACCAGAAAAGACCCAGAATAGCCCAAGCAATCTTGAAAAGAAAACCAAAGCAGGAGGCACCACAATCCCGGAATTTAAGCTGTATTACAAAATGTAATCATCAAGACAGTGTGGTACTGGCACAAAAACAGACACTCAGATCAATGGAACAGAACAGAGGACCCAGAAATGGACCCACAAATGTATGGCCAACTAATCTTTGACAAAACAGGAAAGAACATCCAAAGGAATAAAGACAGTCTCTTCAGCATATGGTGCTGGGAAAACTGGACAGTGACGTGCAAAAAAATGAACCTGGACCACCTTGTTACACCATACACAAAAAGAAACTCAAAATGGATGAAAGACATAAACACAAGACAGGAAGCTATCAAAATCCTAGAGGAGAAAGCAGGCAACAACCTCTTTGACCTCAGCCACAGCAACTTCTTACTCGACATGTCTCCAGACACAAGGGAAACAAAAGCAAAAATGGCGGGACCCCATCAAAATAAAAAGCTACTGCACAGTGAAGGAAGCAATCAACAAAACTAAAAGGTAACTGACAGAATGGGAGAAAACATTTGCAAACAACTGATAAAGGACTAGTATCCAAAATCTATAAAGAACTTATCAAACTCAACACCCAAAATAACAAATAATCCAATGAAGAAATGGGGAAAAGACATAAATAGATATTTCTCCGAAGAAGACATCCAGATGGCCAACCGACACATGAAAAAATGCTCAACATCACTCATCATCAGGGAAATACAAATCTAAACCACAGTGAGATACCACCTCACGCCCGTCAGAATGGCTAACATTAACAACTTGGGCAACAGCAGATGTTGGTGAGGATGTGGAGACAGAGGGTCTCTTTAGAACTGCTGATGGGAATGCAAACTGGGGCAGCCACTCTGAACAACAGTATGGAGACTCCTCAAAAAATTACAACTAGAACTACCCTATGACCCAGCAATTGCACTACCAGGTATTTATCCAAGGGATGCAGGTGTGCTGTTTCGAAGGGGCACATGCATCCCAATGTTTACAGCACCACTACTGACAATAGCCAAAGTGTGGAAAGAGTCCCAGTGCCCATCAACAGATGAATGGATAAAGATGATACACAATGGAATATTACTTAGCAATCAAAAAGAATGAAATCTTGCCTTTGGCAACTACATGGATGGAATTAGAGGGCATTGTGCTAAGTGAAATTCGTCAGAGAAAGATAGATATCATATGACTTCACTTATATGAGGACTTTAAGATACAAAACAGATGAACATAAGGGAAGGGAAGCAAAAAGAATACACAGACAGGGACGGAGAGAGAACATAAGAGACTCTTAAATACGGAGAACAAACAGAGGGTTACTGGAGACGTTGTGGGAGGGAAGATGGGCTAAATGGGTGAGGGGCATTAAGAATCTACTCCTGAAATCACTGTTGCACTATATGTTAACTAACTTGGTTGTAAGTTTAAAAAATAAATTAAAAAAATAAAGAAATTCGTGCAAAAAGGAAAAAAAAATTCTGTCCGATCTCCTCTCACAAAACATACAGGAAATATTTATGCGTATAAAAATCTAACCACTTCTAACTGTCTCCTTAGCTACAGTCTGGGTCAAAGCCACCTCCGTTCTTTGTATTACCGCCAGAGCCTTAACGAGCTTCCAGAGCCTGCCCTCATGATCCTTCAGTCCACCCTTAACAAGGAAACCAGGAGGGTCTCATCAAAATACACCTTCTGCTGAAAACCCTTGAATGCCATCTCACCCAGAACTAAACCCTACTCCCTGTCCCTGACTCTCAAGCTTCACGTGATCTGGCCTCCCACGGCCTCTCCAGCCTGGATCTTCCACCACCTCCCTTCCGTTCATTCCGCTCCAGCAGCACTGGGCTCCTTGCTCTTCCCCCCACACAGAAGACATGTTCCCAACGTTGGGCCCTAAACCCCCTGCTCCTCCTGCCCAGAGAGCTCTTCACTCAGATACACAGATGTGCTGTTTCGTGGCAAGCCTCTGCGTCAGTGTCACGTGTTCAGTAACAGCCTGTGTTCACAAAGCCATCAGCACTGGGCACTCAGGATGCCCCCTGGCCTGCCACAGGATGTACCACCTTGCAATATGCTACACATTTTATTATTTTTGTTGTGTGCCGTTTCTCCCTCCCCAAATGAAACCCCAAGCAGGCAGCTGTTCCCATCTGTTTCGCTCACAAATAGACAGTTGAATGAATCCTGGAACAAAATAATTTGTTTTATATGAAGCAGATATCAAATTCAAGTCTCATTCTTTACGTAAAGAATTAAGGGCCAGTGAGATTTGTATGAAGTCAAACAGTAAATGGCACAGTCCAAAATAAAACCGGGTCTCTCTTTTTTCCACTGGGACACAGTGATGGAACATAAGAAAATATACATGACTATCAATTTTTAAAGCAAGCAAACAAGCCCACACACATACAAACACACTGACGCAGATGCAGAAACATCCTACGTTAAAGTGGTGGCGCTGCCCAGGACTAGGGGCATGCGGACAGACTTTCTCACTCACCTCCATCCCAGAGTGTTTGGAGGGCATCTGCGTTACAGTTTCTTTGAATCTATTCGCCTTTTCAAGTTGGGCTTTAAGTTGTTCTGCTAATTCCTTCAAAGGGAAAGACAAGAAAAACGAATGTCATATATAGCTCACTTAATTCGTCAGGGTAGAGCGCTTCGAATGTCCACAGAGTGCACAGAGCAGAGTGAACACCCGTGCAGCGGTGACCCAAATTCATGTAGCAACTCATAGCCTCGTGGACTGCTTTTTAATGAATTCATCTCAGTCACACACATCTCAAATGCCTGTAGCATCTGTTTATGCTTCGACGGTAAACAATTACAAGGACATATATTCTAGGGGAGAGACAGAGGTATGGGGAAAATACATAACCTTAAGAATGACATAAAAGTATGTCATTCTTTGGATACTATTCTTTGGATAGTATTCTTTGGATACTATATCCATCCAATACTCAAAATTCCAGTTACTATAACAAGAAAGCCATAATAAAATTTAACATATTACCATCTTCATTGTTAAGTAATTTAAATAAGAACTCTGAATATATTTCATTTTTACTCTTGGAAGTTTATAGAAATGTATAGAGAACAAGTGACATGTAAAATAAACAAAAGCATATGAACAGGCAGAAAGCAGTGTTCTCTCCCCACAGTGGCTCCGTGACGAAAGGGACACTTCTTATAACGTAAATTAACTTCCTAACTTGGTGACCTCTCTTTTACTAGTGTAAACCAATTCCTTCGCACTTTCAATACTCAAACTTTATTTTCTTGCTATTATTTCCTGGTGGACTATATCTCTTACTCAATTTCGGGGTTGAGTCGAAGTTCAGTGTTACCAAGAACCAGGTTCAATGAGAAAGAGCAGGAGGTGCAAGATATCCCTTTTATTAGACACACAAACTAATAAAAATAAAAGCATGTTGTTTGGTCACTTTCATTCTACCAAACAGTGCCCTCCTGACAGTACAACAAAACGAAAGGCAGACAAAGATCACTTATATTTGGACTTGAGATCAGCACACGCATATGACCAGGAGGAAATCCATTCGGTCACGTCACACAAAGCTGTCTGGATTTGCTCCTCTGCCATGTATGATGTCACATGCATTAGTATAGCAGAAATGTGATGCTAGAATACAGAAATAATAAAGGGAGACAGGTGTTGCTCACACCAAATCATCCGTATTTTTTATTCAGTTCTCAGGTCAGTCAGTCTTAAATGATAACATTATTATGTAAATGGGCGAATCTATACAATGCATCAAACCCTTATCAGGCACAGACATACTACATTAAAATATGACCACGTGAATTAGCCATCTTTTTTTAGGAGCTCATTTGTTACTTTCCTAAGTAAGGGAGTTTAAGAAAGCAATATATGCTCTCAATAATATGTGACAAAAAAAGGGAAAAAACACAAATGACATCTTTATTTCCCTCAAATATGCTACACTAGAATTGTAAAGTAGAAAGGAAATTGTAAGAAACATGTCATGCCCCGGGACCTTAAACTTCAGAGATCTGACAGAAAAAGTAGACAATTTATTGAGAAGTGGACAGTACAAGTTTTAGGAATGTTCAAGAATTTCATTAAAGAATCAATAAGCAGCAGTTTTCAAACTGTGCTACAACCAACATTGTGAAGAAACTTCTACAATTACGGGTAGGAAGTTAAAGAGTTAACTCCTCTTCTCCGAGGAACACCCCAGAAGACATACCGTATTTCCCATCATCTCGGCCTTGATAATCCTGGCTCCCAGTTTGTTCTTCTCATCAACACTCAAGACGTGGACGGAATCATCTTCAGGACCGCCTCTGTTTGCACAGGACAGATTAAGAGCATGTGACACAGAGGGACATTGCAACTAACAACATCAAGACTCAAGTGTGACTTTAGTGGACCTCAAGAAAATACTCAGCACCAAGAGATCATGATTCCAAAACCTTAAAAAATAAGCAAAACAAAAAACAGAGGTTCAATATTCCCCTGAAAAACAACAGTTTAAGGTTCTCTGTTACAATGCCACTAGGGCACACGGCGGTTATGGTAATAACTGACCAAAGTCTCAGTAAGAATGAGATAAATAACATGTCAACTACTCTTTACTAAAATTCCCATACTCCTAAAAAGGAAGCAAACAAAAGAAAACTAAAACACTATGAGTCAGGCCATAGTTCTACACAGCTGGGTGTGATAAATTATTGATAATCTAAGACACTGTAAACAGGAAATGACATATCTAACTGCATCGAAAGAATAAAAACAATGAGCATGTGTTCTTTTTGCAACACAAACGCTAAATTAGTCAGAGAACAAAAACTAGTTTATGACTAAGGTCATGGGCCAAACCTAGACTCCCTGAAGAGCAGAGAAATTTCCAGCCAAGGTTAGATTCCTGGCACATGAAAAGTTGTCCCGGCTTACTTCCCTGAGAAAGTAAGGGAAGGGAAGGGACGTAGGCTAGCCTGACGCACTCCTTAGTGAGGAGACACAGCTAAGATTCTAGAACTCCAAGGCAGCCCGACAGAAGAAAGCTGCAGTGAGAGAAGTGCACAAAACGGAAGAGCCCCCGTGAGTATGTAGCAAGAAACCACCTGCAGTCAGAGAAGGCACCAACCCAAAGAGCAGAGGAGCATCTCCAGCACCTCTGGGAGCGGTGTCGCCTGATCTCCCAGCCAGACGAGGGGAGCTCCCAACTCAGAGAGCACTGGGGAGAGCATTAAAGATCTGCTCCATTACTGGGAATAATAAGCTCTAGAAACCAATGTTAAAAGCAAAAGTCTAAAGGAGCAAAGAGTTTCCAATCAACTTAATCATATTCCCCCAGGGCAAAGCTCAAGAATACTTATAGGAATGCAAAAATACCCAATGCTCAACAAGGAAAATTCATAGCATCTAGTGTCCAATCAAAGATGACCAGATGTGCAAAGATGCAGAGAAATAAGAGCTACAATTAGGAGAAATACCTGTCAATCAAAATCAACCCAGAACTGACTCAGATGTAAGAAACAGCAGATAAGGGCATTAAAAGTTATTATTGTAATTGCATTCCACATGTTTGAAAAGTTAAAAACAAATAAGACATGAAATAGAACAGAGCTGAATGTCTACAGTTGAACACGACAGTGTCTCAGATTACAAAAAAAAAAATACACTAGATAGGATTCATGGAAGATTAAACTGCCAAGGAAAAACTAGTGAAATTAAAATACTAGAAACTAAGGGCGTCTGGGTGGCTCAGTCAGTTGCGTGACTCTTGATCTCGGCTCAGGTCATGATCTCACGGTTGTTGAGTCCGGGACCCATGCTGGGCTCTCAGCCTCTGTCTCTGTCTCTCTCTCTCAAAAAGAAATAAACATTACCAATTCTGATGCCTTTTATTTCCTTTTCGCAGATGACATGATACTCTACATGGAAAACCCAATTGACTCCACCAGAAGCCTTCTAGAACTGATTAATGAATTCAGTAAAGTTGCAGGATACAAAATCAATGTACAGAAATCAGTTGCATTCCTATACACCAAAAATGAAGCAGCCGAAAGAGAAATCAAGAAACTGATCCCATTCACGATTGCACGAAAA